>VZQC01001350.1:1337307-1504254 GCA_009823505.1 Rhizomys pruinosus
AAAAAAAAAAAAAAAAAAAAACAACAAAAACCGATGAAGAAAGATGAGGATGTAGCTCCATGGAAGAATGTGCTTGCCAGGCATGTACAAGGCCCTGGGTTCAATCTCCATTACTGAGAAAATATCATTTTAATTCAAATTTATTTCATACAAATTAATTCAAGAATTTAATTTATGCTTAAAATTATTCTTGTGATTATAATAATTTAATGAGTGTGGAGGGCAAATTTGTTTAAATGTTTTTATTCAAATAAGCTGAATCAAATCCATTTAAGATGAACTATTCTGCTGTAATAACACTGCTGAAAATATATAATTAATTTAATAACTATTTCTTCCATTAATATTTGGGGTGTTTTTCATGGAAATGTATCATCAAAACTTTTAAAAATACATGTGTATCCTTATTATTATTATTTACTTTTAATAAACATCACAATGTATTTCTCTTTGGTTACAAAGTTAAATATTACATAATCTAAGTGTTATTTCAAATTTTTATATTTTGTGTAACCTTTGAAGTGCAAATTGTGTTTTGAATGAATTTATTCCAACATTTAGATGTATTTTGTCAAGCACATCTTTCAATAATTACTTTGCTTAAGATAAATCACATGTATAAATCTTCATCAGTCCAGTCATTTTATACAACTCTGAGGCATTCCTGGATCAATGACAGCAATTCATCTCTATTTATCATATGTCATATAAAACTGAGTCCCAATATATTTGAAGAGCCAGTATAGAAATAAAACTATTATATAATTAGCAATAGGTACTAATCAAGATATCATTTCCTGGAAATATATAATATAAAGGGGAAAGTTCAAAATTATTTTCATGTTAAAGTAGACTTAAAATTATTTTTTTTTATGGAATATCCACCTTTTAACATAATGTTATGTCGCACCAACTCCGGTGTCGTCTGTGTGAGCATAATAACGGATGAAGGAGATATGAGTCTCGCGAGACTAAGCCCCCTGGTGGTCAGTGACAGAGTACCCGGTCTCAGCTTCTAAGATCACGATGCATTACAAAGATGTTATGCTTCATGAGTGTTGGACTTTGTACATTGTCTTTTGACTCTCTTCCTGAGCTCAGCACAACCTCAGTCCCAGATAAGGGACAGTTAAACATGTCTAAAAAATAATTCAGGCAAACAAAAGCCTCATGAACCTAAGTAAAATCATACAGAGATACAACATTTGAAGGTTCCTTTGTCCTAAAAAGTATATTGCAAACATTACACTGAGTGAGATCATAGGTTAGTTACTAATAACAAAAGTGTCCTTCCAAACTTAATAACAATAAGACTCAGTCCTTTAAGCAGAAAGCTACATCTAATAAAGTTAGTAAGATAAAGTTTAGCTACAGTTATACATGTTAAAGTGTAACACTTAGTTAAAGGCACATGGCGGAGATTTCTCCTTTAAGAAAAACACTGTGTAATTTGTAAAGAGCTAAAAAGACCCTCTGTTCTGGGCTTCGTGGCTAACAACACAACTGGAGACACGCAAACAACCTGGAATAGAAACACAGCCTCAAGGAAATTCCACGCCCAGGAAGGATGAGAAAAACATAAATTGGAAACTTCAAAGAAACAAAAACTGTTTAATGGCTTGAATGATTCTAAGGGACTGCTGTTTTGATTGAGACGTGTAAGCTGTAAACCCATCCTTTACTTATCTTGTTGGGCCTTGTAAATCCAGCGGTAAAAAGCCAAGGCAATAAGCCCTTTGTTCCCGAGGAAATGCAAATCCCCTACCTGTTACCTCGACCCTTCCCCTCTCCTGCCTTTTGCTTGCTTGCTGTGTTGCCTGCCTGTTATAAAAACTTAACTTGATCTCACTAAAGACGCCACTAGATCCAAACTCTCTCGGTCCACGTCCAGTTATTTTTTCGCCTAACATCGTGTGCCCTCCTGTACATGACTCTGATCTCCTGCAGGTGAAAGAGATATCCAGCTGGGTGAACGAAAAAAAATCCCGAGCTGGTGGGTTAGCTGTGCAGCAATGTTACCAGCAAAATTTACCCAGCTCCAAGCAAAGCATTGGCACCATTTATCCTGAAGTATATACACGCCTCCCGGATGTAAAAATTATTTATCCTGAAGTATCTACATACTCCTGAATGTCTTTGCTGGCGAATGTTACTTCCTATCACATTCCATTCAATAGCTAGCCTGTTTAGAACCATTTGTCTCTAATTGTTGCTTCTCTGTTTAGTAGTTCTAAAAATTTAGATAAATATGTGGTTATCTATATAATAGAGATATGATCTTATCGATATATAGTTTTACACCAATGTTTTAGCATATCTCTGGAATACAATATCTTTCAATAAATACTGCTTGAATTCTGTTTCCTCATGTATACCTAATGTCCAAAACAGTCTTCAGCTCACAATGGAAGCCTCTATTAGTCAGGATTTACATAGTTTTACTGTTCCAAATAAGCTGAAACTTGTCCAATAACCTGGACCATGATCACTCTATCTACACAGTAGCTGTGCCCATGGAGTGAGTGTCTTTTTGCTTTACCATCTGAAATATGACTCTTTGGTATCTAGTTTAGCCAAACATGAGAACACTAGACAGTTCTGGTGAATAGACGACATCAATTACTCTTACAAAACCAGAGGCATTATTTGCCTAATTATCAAGATTATTGCTGCAAAGGTACAAAGTTTCCTATCAATGCATTTTCTTCCAATGAGTAGCTAGTATTTTTGTCTTTCCAATTCACAAAATAGCATAATTAAGACATTTGTATAAAAACTATATATGAATATAAATTTCTGCTACATCTGTGAATGTTGTATGCAAATAATTTGACTATCACTGATTTATTTAAATATTCTGTTAATTTTATTTTATGTGTATTAGTGTATTGCATGCATGTATATGAGTGAACTCTTGTCATGCAGTGGCATGGGGGACAGAAAAGTGTTTGATTCCCTTGCAACTAGAGAGTAATGTATGGTTAGGAGCCATGTGTGTGCTGGGAATAGAACCCGGGTTTTCTACAAGAGCAGTCAGTGCTCTTATCTGCTGAGCCATCTCTCCAGCCCCATCACAGATTGTAAAACAGCAAAAATATATCTATAAGAGCTTCACGTGTTTTGCACGATCATAGAGATTTTCGAGGTGCAGATTTTCATACACAGATGTTAAATTGAGCACATTCATCGCCTCTAAAGCCTTACATTTTGGTAGCTATCAAACATGTCACCTCACATATATACATATTAATATTTTTGAGATATTTAATATTGTAAAAATTTACAGCATTTAGCGTTGAATTCATCTTAAATTTCCTAATTATTAAAATTTCCTTAATCCCTAGTTTTATAGGTATTATAACTTAAAATTATTATTTTCTACCCTAATTATGAAAATAAATTTATTTTATTTAGAAATATATTATAAAAGTCATGACTTATTTAGAAGTATGTTACAGTGTTAGTGGTTACGCATTGATCTTCATATACAAGGTAAAAGCTATTAGGAAAGCCCTAGAATACTATCTTCCATTTCCTTCCTATGATTATACTCATCAAGAGTAAAGACTTCAGAATTTGGGAATAAATGTATCAATTCTGTTTATTAATCTAACAAGTTGCAGAATTTACACAATAGAAACTTGATGATATTTAAGTAATATGTAATGAAGGCTCACTAACATACTTCAATAAATACCAACATTTTGAGTTTTACTTTGGGTGATGAATAGCATTAATGTCAATTTGGCACATCTGGGGTGAGGGTGACTCAACTGGGAAATTGCCTCACTGGACTGGCCTGTGGCCATGCATATGGAGTGCTTTCTTGATTTTCTAGTGATGGAGAGGGTCAGCCCATTTTAGGTTACTCTTTATTGTATAAGAAAGCAGGTTGAGCCCAGTGTAGTGGTGCACGCCTTTAATCCTAGCACTTGGGAGGCAGAGGCAGGTGGATCTTTGTGAGTTCAAGGCCAGCCTGGTCTACAGAGCAAATTGCAGGACAGCTGAGGCTACAGGAAGACTCTGTCTCAAAAAGATAAAATAAAAAAATAAAAGAAAGCAGGGTTGAGCATGGGCCAGGGGAGGAAGCCAGTATGTAGCATCCCTCCATAGTCTGTGCTTCAGCTTCTGCCCCCAGATTCCTACCTTGGGCTCCCTAAGGGATGACTGTGACCTGGAAAATGTGTTAAAAATAAACCCTTTCGGGGGCTGGAGAAATAGCTTAGCGGTTAAGAGCACCAACTGCTCTTGCAGAGGACCCAAGTTCGATCCCCAGCACCCACATGGTGGCTAAGAACCATCTGTAACTCCAATTCTAAGAGAACTCCAGTTCCTGGGGAATCCGAGACCCTCTTCTGACCTCCAC
The DNA here is from genome assembly GCA_009823505.1 of Rhizomys pruinosus. NCBI lineage: Eukaryota > Metazoa > Chordata > Mammalia > Rodentia > Spalacidae > Rhizomys > Rhizomys pruinosus. Next base: position 1,341,674 of record VZQC01001350.1, read on the forward strand.
GGCATGGCATGATACGGCTGCACAAACCTACATGCAGACAGTACATTCATACACATACAAAAATAAATAAAAATAAATAAATAAATAAACCCTTTCTTCCCCAAGTTGGTATTGAACAGTGTTTTGTTATGGAAATTGAAAGAAAAGTAGAATGGAAATTGGAACCAGAGAGTGGGCTAAGGCTGTCACAGACCTAACCTTGGTGTTTTGGGGAGAATTGCAAAAGCATCTGGAAATTTGGACTAGAAAGGCCAGTAAGTGCCTAGAATTGATTTGCTGTGGAACTTGGAACTGTTGTGCAGAAAGAGTTGTAGATGACAAAGACCTGGCTTGTGAAGCTTCAAAGGGAAACAAAGACCATCAGTGTGGTTTGTATTATATTTTTTAATTGAAAATCTGTGGATTCTAGTCAGCGGGGGCTTAAGGATCAGCTTTAAGTAACAAGAGACCAGAACCTGAAGTGAAACTTTTGTTTTACTAGGACAATTTATGTTGGTTAGCTGAAGCTGAAAAATCAGCTGTAAGAGACTGATGAAATCTTCTAGGAAGAATTTCTTCAGGGTCAGCACACAGAACCTGTGGGGATCTGAGTCTCTATCTCAACCAGGAAGCAAGACTTGATAATGTGTAAGAGACTCCTATATGGCTCTGGTGTTGAAATATGAAAGGGTCACTGAGAGCAGCTGAGCCTTGGCACTGTGAGAGGCCAGAAAACCCATTGGTGAAAGTGCACCCTGGTTGCAGTGAAGACCCCAAGATTGCAGGGATCATGAAGAGAAGCTAAGGCTTTCCACCAGGGAGGTCAGAATTGGTGAAGGTGCATCCTCGTTTTCAGTGGAGACCCCAGATTTTTGGAGTTGCCAGGACCATGGGATGAGGATCAAGAGCAGCAGTACATGTAGAATGGAGCTGGACTGGGCCAGCAAGATGGGCTGTGTGTGCTGTGGATAGCAAGGTCAGAGAAGTGGAGCTGCCGAAACACTATGGGGCCCAGAAGATTCCGAGTGAATCCCAGATGTTCAGCTTTGAGTTATTTTTCTGAACTTAGGTTTTGCTTAGTTGTGCCTAATTGTTCCATTTGAAATAAGCAGCAATTGTTTTGAATTTAACAGAGCCCACATTTAACAGACTTTAAAAAGAGACTGCGAACTTTGAAGTATTTAGATTTCTTAAGTAATGTTGGGATTTTAAGGTTGTGCTGTCTTAGGTTGTGATATTAATGTTAACATCATATATTGGGAACCAGAATTGGAAATGCTCTATAGGTATAAAGGAGGCCACCTGTGGCTTCTTTGTACCAAATTATCTGCTTTACTGTTTACACTGAAACCTGGCCCCAGGCAGGATTTGGCTCCCTTGAGATCAAAGCACTCAAGAGTTCTCATTCTCATGAGGTTATAGAACATGAGGTATGGGGTCTGAAACCAGGCCCTGAGATATGATGTCACTCTGGGTATAAAAACAGAATGCTGTGAATAAATAAACAGGTCCTTCTTACCACCAGACAGGGACTCCCATTATTTTTGTGCGAGTAATTTTAGTGCATCAGGCTTGTGTGTTCTTGACTATCGGATTTGGCTGGGGAAAATCAAGCAGATGCCAGCCTGGGAAATCAGTGGATGCTAGCAGCACAGATACTGGTGTGTAATGAGTGAGTGCTGTTGGGATTTAGACTGTAGAGTGCTAAACAGGTGATAGTCTGGCATTAAGCTGTGGGGTGCCTAGCAGGCAGCAGCCTGGACGATCTGGGAGAGCCAATAGGGTATTGCCCACTGTAGATTTTAATGGAAAGGTTATTAGCCTTTGGCCCCAAGGTTTAGGACAGCTGCTGGCAGCTGTTTTGCATTTTTACTTTTCCCTCTCATCCAGTGGACAAGGTTCATGTGTCCACCTCCATGTGTGGTGGAGTGACACCACAGTGCTGTGGCTTAATAGTGATGTGCTTTGTGTGTTAAGTTGACAAGGGGTCAATAGTGCTGGATAGCTTTAGTGTCAACTTGACACATTTGGGGTGAGGGATCCTCAATTGTAGAACTGCCTCCATTGGACTGGCCCGTGACCATGTCTGTGGGGTATTTTCTTGATCTGAGTTATGTGGGAGGGCCCACCCCATTGTGGGAGGAGCCCACCCCATTGTGGGAGGAGCCAACTCTGGCAGGTTATTCTGTACTGTATAAGAAACGGGCTCAGGGCTGGAGAGATGGCCTAGCCATTAAGAGCGCCGACCGCTCTTACAGAGGACCCGGGTTCGATCCCCAGCACCCACATGGCGGCCGAGAATCATCTGAAACTCCAATTCCAGGAGAACTCCAGTTCCAGGGGAATCCGACACCCTCTTCTGACCTCCGCGGCATTGCACAACACGGGTGCACAAACCTGCATGCAGACAGTACATTCATACACATAAAGAAATAAAAAAAAAAAAAAAAAAAGAAACAGGCTCAGCATGGGCCAGGGGAGCAAGTCAGTAAGCAGTATTCCTCCATAGCCTGTGCTTCAGCTCCTGGCTCCAGGTTCCTGGCCGAAGTTCCTACTTTGGGATCCCTAAGTGATGAATAATGACCTGGGAAATTTAAACAAAATGAACCCTTTCCTCTCCAAGTGGGTATTGGTCAGTGTTTTGTTACAGCAATTGAAGACAAACTAACACTTTGAAATACTCATTTACTAATAAAAGTGAAAATATATTAAGCAGGCATTGGTAAAATGGTCTCAAAATGAGCAAAAAATATTGATTGAAGGAATTTCACAAAAAGTAATTTTTTCTTTTCTCTTTTTTTGGATTTAACAAGTTTAATAGATATGTTAATGGTATACAATCAGATACACAACAACACATTAATTTCATTACCCATAACTCCATTTATATTTTTTGTGTGTATTTCAATCCATAACATCTTAATGATTTTTATACCTCCTTCTTAGTAGGCACTCTCCCATACCTACCCCACTGGATTTCATGCATTCTGTCCTTTATGTTAAAATCTATCAAGTCAAGTTAGTGTCCCCTCACATCCCTCAGTGTAATTTCATCCACTCAGTTCTAGTCCCCCTATCTAGAGTTACTTCCTTAAAGAAGACCAGTCCTCAAAAAAAAATGCTGGGTGTGGTGGTGCACACTCATGATCTCAGCACTCAGCACTCAGCACTCGGGAGGCAGAGGCAGCCGGATCCTGTGAGTTCAAGGCCAGCCTGGTCTACATAGTGATTTCCAGGACAGATGGAGCTACAGGGAGACCCTGTCTCAAAAAAACAAACAAACAAACAAAAAGACCAGACCAGTCCTTTCTCACTGAGCAGTAGTCCTATGGTCGGTTTTGGTTTGCTTCAATTTGCATGATTCTTGTATATGCTGTCAGCATTCCTGTAAGTTCATATGAGTAAGGTTCCAAGAGATTGGGAGTCTCTATTTCCATATGATCATGCACCTTCTCCCATGGCTCTTAGAATCTTGCCATCTCTTCTTTGGCAATGGTCATTAAGCCTTGGGTTCATTGACCTGAGTTTATGAGGGAGCTTCATTGATGACAGTTGAGAGAAGCATTAGTATTCTCTGTAAAACATGTTCCAATATGTTCTATGAATCTTAGGTATAGAGGTTCCAGTTTATTTTTGTTTGTTTGTTTTTTTGTTTTTTTGTTTTTTTGTTTTTTTTTTTAATTTTATTTATTTCTGTATGTGTATGAATGTACTGTCTGCATGCATGTTTGTGCACCCGTGTCGTGCAATGCTGCGGAGGTCAGAAGAGGGTCTCGGATTCCCCTGGAACTGGAGTTCTCCTGGAATTGGAGTTTCAGACGGCTCTCGGCCGCCATGTGGGTGCTGGGGATCGAACCTGGGTCCTCTGCAAGAGCGTCGGCGCTCCTAACCGCTAGGCCATCTCTACAGCCGCCATGTGGGTGCTGGGGATCGAACCTGGGTCCTCTGCAAGAGCGTCGGCGCTCCTAACCGCTAGGCCATCTCTCCAGCCCCGAGGTTCCAGTTTAGATGTGTTACTTAGGGTTGGGTTTTCATAAACAATTTATGTATGTGACCAGTTGTGGAACTCTTTAATAGTCTCCGTTGTGCAACAACCTTTCTTGATGAGTGGTGAGAGTCATATTAGTCTGTAAATATAAGGATTCATTTAACACATACTAAGAAAATACATTTGTTTAGGGATGGGAAAGCCTTCTGTGTGTGTGTGTGTGTGTGTGTGTGTGTGTGTGTGTGTGTGTGTGTGTTAAGATCTATGAACTCCCCATTCATGTGCATTTGGCTATTTTTACAGTACCACTATGAGTTCCCTCCAACTGAGTGAGTTTAGGTCCAATTAGGTAGCTGTTGATCACCACCAAGATAAAAGTGCCATTAGTACCCATTGTTGTGGTTATTAGGCCTTAAAGATGGGGTTGGAAGACAGAACTTAACATGTATGTCAGAATGCATGAGTTCTGATGTGAAAGGAAGACAGGGATGGGGAAGTGGTCTAAATTCAATTAAGAAATATATGACGTACACAAGCAAAGTAAAAAAAAAAAAAAAAGAGGAAAAAATAAACATGCATGTTCCTCAGGAAAAAAATGGGGTTGGACATCAACTGACATTCTCCCTTAGCAACTTGCATAGTGTTCTCAAAAATTATGAGAGCTCACCTTCATGGAACTAACTTCCATTAAGTTCCAGCTCAATTGTTCCAAATCTGGTATCTGAAGTGTGTTCTGCCTTCAGCAATAGGGTCTTACTTTCATAATCTGGGAGGCAATCAGGGCATGTGGAAATAGACTGTAATTTTGGGCATCACTTGGAATACATTGGCCAACAATTTGAAGAATGGTTGCTCCTGTCTGGCACTGTTTCTTGTAATATAACCTTCAGCTACACACATGGACACATGTAGAGATGTTGCACGTGTAATTTAATTTTACTGTGGGTTTTTGAACTAATATGGTTCCTTCTGTTTCCTAATATTAGCTAGGCATTATTTAGCTCTTATTTCTCCATGTCTAATCTTTCCTCATCCATCACCATTTAAAATACAATCATTTTCTCCATTTCACTCTTGATAACAGTCCTCTGTGGATACCCTCTCTTGAGACACCTTGTCCTCCTTACCCACATAGTTCTTTCTACATCCCCTCTTAAGCTTCTCATTTAACTAAATCCGTTTTCTCTTTTGCACCACCTGTCTCAGGGTGTTAGGGTTCTCTCTCAGTCTCCTTTTTTATTATATTCTGGGTTCCTTTCCATTTTCTTGGCTCCTACATTTATATCAGGATACATACTCACATATAAGGATTTGGTCCTATGATGCACAAATGAAAATCTCTATCTTTTGTTTTACTGAGTCTGTGCTACTTGACTAGTATTACAAATTCCAGTTCCTTCCATCTTCTTGCAAATTGCAGCTTTACTGTAGATTAGAATTCCATTGTGTAAATTTACTACATTTTCATTATCATTTTGGTTGCTTCCATTTCTTTGCTCTTGTGAAAAGAGCATCAACAAACCTAGATGTACAACTATTTCTGCAGTATGATGAGTTGAGTATATGCCAAGGAGTGTTGTAACAGAGTCATATGATAGTTTTGTGTTATTTTTTAAGATTCTCCCATGTTTCTCATAGTGATTGCATGAACTTGAGTTGCACCAGCAGTGAATGAGCCTTCCCCATGCTCCACATCCTCTCCAAATTTTGGTATCATTTATTTCCTTGATCTTACCCAGTCTGACTGGGATAAGATTAAATATTACATTGGATTTAATTTGCATTTCCCTAATTACTAAGGATGCTGAACAGTTTTTAAGATGTTTCTTAGTCATCATTATTTCTTCTTTTGAGAACTCTTAATATCCATATACCATCTTTTAAATGCATAAATTGTTTTCTTAAATATTTGTTTTTTGGGTTCTTTATTCATTCTGGATGTTAAATCTCTGTCAGATATGTCACTGCAGAAGATTGTCTCTAGAGCAACTAATGTCTTTTCCTACTTGTGTATTTGGTAGAGTACTGGGTAAGTTTTCTTCTAATAGTTTCAGAGTTACATGTTTTATATTGAGATCTTTGATTTATTTGAAGTTGACTTCTCTGCAAGGTGAATAATAAGGCTTTAAGTTTCATTCTTCTGTATGCAGAGATCCAGTTTTGACAAGACCATTTGCTAAAGATGCTCTCTTTCTTCCAGTGTATAGCCTGCCACCTTTGCCAAATGTCAGGTGGATAAAATTGTATGTATACATGTTTAGATCTTAAATTATGTTCCATTGATCTATGTGTCTGTTTTTGTGCCAGTACTATGGTGTTTTTATGACTAAAGTGATGCAATATAGTTTGAGAACTGGTGTGCAAATACCCTGAGTCTTGCTTGTACTCAGGGTTGCCTTGGCTATCTGAGGTCTTTTATGATTCCATATGAATTTTAGGGTAATTTTTAATACTGTGAAAAATATAATGGGTATTTTCATTGTCATTGGATTGGTTCTATATATTGTTTCTTGTAGGATGGTGATTTTCACAATATTAATTATTCCCATCAATTGGAATGGTAGATCCTTCCATCTCCTGGTGTCTTCCTCAATCTTTCTTCAAAGATTCAAACTTTTCACTGTAGACATTTTTAATATCTTTGGTCAAGTTTAGTCCTGGAATTTGTTTTCAGGCTATTGAAAATGGAGAGTTTCCATGCACTCTTTCTTTGATTGTTTCTTATTGATGTATAGGAAGACTACTGATTCTTTACATTAATTTTGTGACCTACCACTCAAATGAAAATGTTAATCATTTCTTAGATTTTTCTGATGGCATTGTCATACCTCTTAGGTATATCATATCATCTGCAAAAAGCATAATTTGACCATTTCCAATTAGCACACCCTTTAACTTCCTTCTCATGTCTTATTGCTCTAGTAGGAGTTTCAAGGGCTATATTAAAAAAGAGTGGAAGTAGTGTGTAGTATACACTCCTACAGTCTGATGTAATTCTCTTCTGCTGGGAAGGGGGGTTAGCCACCTGTGGCTAACCAGGAGCTACCCCGGCACAATTGCCAGCCAGGTACTTTCAGAGCCCTACCTAAGTGGCTACTGCATTTCTCAGGTCCTTAGTCTGGAGCTGTGGACCGCCACCCTGTCTGGCCATGTCCACCCACCTGCTCAGGGGCTGATGACCCCTAGACAGGAATTTCAGCCTAGCACCTGACTGGCTCTCCCTAGGCTATACTGCGTTCAATCAACTCTCCACAGCTGGTGACCTGCTTGGTCTTCGTCCAGCCCCACGCTAGCATACCAGGCTAGTGGTCTGAAGTACCCCCTTCTAGCACCTTAGTACATGACACTTGAAACTCAGGCCTGCTCTGGCCTGCACATGCAAAGTAATGTATCTGGGGAATCGGTCTGATGGTAATGGAGAATCCACAGTATTTTAGGCAGCCAGTCCCATCCCTTATATAACCAAAATGATGTCATATTCTGCAGCCAATTTCAGACCCCTGCACCACATCCCTTGTATACATCACCCACCACTGCTCTGCCCAGCATCATGAGATGCTGTCTCATGGGATGGAGTCGGGGGAGTCACATGACCCCCCCACCTATGGCCCCGGGGGATGCTGGCTAAAAAGCTAGCTCATTCATACCTGACTCAAACTGTATTTCCCCACAATAGCGGACATCATCTTTTTGTTCCTGAATTTAAGGGGACTGTTTCTAGTTTTTCTCTAGTTAGAAAGATATCAGCTGTGGATTTGTTGTACACAGCTTTATGTTGAGATATCTCTCCAGTCCAATTCTTAGTAAGAATTTTAACATAAATGCATGTTGAATTTTGTCAAAGGCTTCTACTGGATATATTGAGATGACAATGTGATTTTTATGTTTTCAGTCCATTTATATGATTTATGACATTTATTGACCTACATATATTGAACCATCTCTTCCTCTCTGTAATAAATCTGACTTTTTCATGGTGTATGTTCTTTTTGATGTGTGTCTAAATGTGATTTGTAAGTATTTTGTTGAGACATTTTGCATCTATGTTTATTAATGATATGGTCTGTAGATTTCACTTTTGTATATATTTTTACCTGATTTGGCTTTTATAGTGATGCTAGCTATATAGAAATAATTTGGGGGTTATCCTTCTGTTTCTATCTTTTTTATTAATTTAAGTAGAACTTGTTTCAAATCTTTAACTCTCTGGTAGAATTCTGCTTTGTATCCATCTGGGACTGTTTTTGTTTTTGTTTTTTTCAGTTGAGATGTTTTGTATTAGTTTCAATTTTCTTATGTGTTATGGGTTTGTTTAAGCTGTTGATCTTTTCTTGGTTTAGCTTTTGTGATTCCAATTTTACGTATTCATCTGTTTCTTTCAGTTATACGTATGCATCTGTTTCTTTCAGTTTTTTCTAATTTATCCCCTTACAATATTCTAGATATTTTTGTTGTCTGTTGTGATGTTTCTCTTTCATCTCTGATTGTATTGAGTTGGATTTGCTAAGTGGTCTAAGGGACTGTCATCTTGTTTATCTTTTGAAAGAATCAGCTTGTAGATTCATTGATTCTTTATGTTGTTTACTTTGATTCTATTTTATTAATTTCTGCTCTGATTTTTGTTCTTTCCTTCTGCTCGGTTTGAGTTTCATTTTTTTCCCTTATCTTTCCAGAGTCTTGAGATTCAATGTTAAGTAATTTATTTATACTCTTTCTAATTTATTAATGTATAAGTAATTTATAGCTACAAAATTCCCCAGTAAGACTTATTTTAAAGTGTCCCAAAAGATTCTGGTGTTGTATTGTGGTGTTGTATTATCCTTTTCATTTAATTCCAGGAAATTTCTTTCCTAATCTTCTTTGACTCATTCCTTATTTAGTATTGTGTTGTTTAATATCCATGAGTTATTGTAATTAGTAAAGATTATTTTGGTGTTGATTTAAAACTTTATTTGTTATGGAATGCTAGAAATTATTTCAAACTTTTATATCAGTTAAGACTATTATTATTATTATGTTTGCCCCGGTAAGTTTTCAACTTTAGAGAAATTTCCATGGGGTGCTGAATAGAAATTCTATTCTTTGGTATATAGGTGGAAGAGTGAAAGGATGTCTGTTAGGCCCATTTAATATGTTTAATTCAGATGTCTCTCTATTCTTCTTTCGGTTGAGCTATTAGAGATATTGTGGTATTTAAGTTCCCTACTATTACTGAGTTGGGGTTAACAGGTCCATGATTATAATATCTTCTTGGTCAATTGTTCTTTTGCTAAGAATGAAATAACACTCTTTATCTCTTCTGATTAGTTTTAGTTTCAAGTCTATTTTGTCAGATACTAGAATTGCAACCCCTGCTTGTTTCTTAATGCCATTTGTGAATGACTTTTTACATATTTAACCTTAAGGTAGTGCCTATACTTAAATGTAAGATGAGTTCCTTTCAGACTACACGATAGAGTTTGGTTTTTTTTATTTGTTATTTTTTTATGTGCTTGAGTGTACTGTCTGCGTGTACTTCAGTGCACCTGTGTCCTGCAGTGCTGGGGAGGTCAGAAGAGGGCGTCAGATTCCCCTGGAACTGGAGTTAAAAATAGTTCTTGCTGCCATGTGGGTGCTGGGAATCGAACCCGGGTCCTCTGCAAGAGCAGTCAGTGTTCTTAACTGCTGAGCCATCTCTCAAGCCCCAGGTGTTTGTTTCTTAATCCACTAAACCAGCCAGTGTCTTTTGAATGGTGAGTTCAGTGCACTGATATTTGGTGTTATTATTCAAAGATATATGTCAGTTGCCATCATTTTAATTCGTTTGCTTTCTTGGTCTACTTTCATTTTCACAATTATACTTTCATTTGGTTTCTTTCTCTTGCCTCTTGGCTATATTAATGTCTTTCTCCAATGCCTTGCTTTGAGTATTCTCTGAATGGATGGTTTTGAAGACATGAATTATTTCAGCCTATTCCTGTGAGGGAAGTTTTTCCTTTCCCCTTCAACAGTAATAGAAATTTTTGCTGGGTAAAGCATACTGGTTGGCATCTATGTTCATTTACTATCAGGAATGCTTTGGTCCAGGCCTTTCTGGCTTTCATAGTTTGCATTGAAATACCAGCTGTGATTCTGATGGGATTTCCTTTATATGGTATATTTTTTTCTCATACAGCTTTCCATAAACTTTCTTCTGTATGTTTAGTGATTTTACTATAAACCATGGGGAGTTTCTTTGATGGTTCTGTGTATTTGGTGTTCTATGTGCTTCTTGTATTAGTATGAATATGCCTTTCTTTAATTTAGAGAATTTTTTTCTACAATCCTATTGAAGATTTAGCCAATATAATTTACTTTCCTCTATGTCTATTTGTGTAAATTTCTTTTTTTTCATGGTGTCCCACATTTCTTGCATACTCCATTCCCGTGGGTTTTTTTTTTTTTAATGTTCTTTCCTTGAGTGGTCAAACTCTTCAAGCTTTATCATTGAATCTTTATATTCCATTTTCTATTTCATTCATTCTCTCGGTGAAGCTTTCTCCTATCATTTTATTTTATTTTATTTTTTTTATTAATTTTATTTATTTCTGTATGTGTATGAATGTACTGTCTGCATGCAAGTTTGTGCACCCGTGTCGTGCAATGCCGTGGAGGTCAGAAGAGGGTGTCGGATTCCCCTGGAACTGGAGTTCTCCTGGAATTGGAGTTTCAGACGGTTCTCGGCCGCCATGTGGGTGCTGGGGTTCGAACCCGGGTCCTCTGCAAGAGCGGTCGACGCTCTTAACCACTAGGCCATCTCTCCAGCCCTCTCCTAACATTTTAAAGTGTCCTATTTAGTGTTTTATTTTACACTTCATTTCAGCATAAGTTTTCTTCACTATTTCTTTTTTCTGAATTCCATCCAAGAAGTATATCCGTGTCTTATTTTCTTTATTTTTTGTATATGCGTTCTTTAAATTCAATGAATTCTTTGATCATATTTATGATTGTTCTTTTAAATTCTGGGTTCTGGCTTATCTCTATGGGGTTCACATTGTAGAACTCTTCTAAGAACTGGTGGTGTTTTATGTGAACATATTATTTTGGTTTCTCATATTATTTTTTTCTTGTGGTTTTTACATGTAGATTTGTTATGAAGCTCAAGCCTTTGTAAAACTGAAGTCTGATTCTGTTCATATCATTGATGTACCTTCGTTGTTCACTGACTGGCTATGAAAAGCTGGTTGGTCTAGACTTAAGCTTCTCTCTTTTATTTTATATTGGAGCAAACAGACGGTTTTAGACAGGCTACTCCAGAGCTCTCTGGGAGGGTGAAATGGGCTTGGATAGTTAACAACACCTCAGAAGCTTCAGGCGGGTAGTGCCAGAGTCCAAGGGAAGGAGATGAGAAGTGGAAGTGCTGGTCTTTACTAGTCATCAGGGAAGTAACCCCTGGAGCAGTGCAAGATACATGCAGATGATCCCAGGACAAGGGGATGGACACGGTGAGGTTTTCTAAGCTCCCTATGCAGAAGCCTGAATCAGGCATGAATCAGGTATCTCAGGCTATCTCCTAAGATCTGGGGCCATACTAGCAAGCAGACACAGCATGATTTGAGAAGCCTGACTCAGGTGCTCTCAGGCAGTTGTAAAAAGAAAAACTTATCTGTGTGTCACACAGATTAGCCTAGAATTCTGAATTTGGTTATTAAATTGATACTAAAAATGATGCTTGTAGAATAAAACAATGCTAATAACCATTGTCTTTCCATTAACATTTCAATAATTCAAATTGAAATAAATGAAGATTATATGGAAAAATATTAGTCAGTATTATAGAATGCATTGTTTAAATATTTACAAATTGTAGGGAACAATAACAAAATGGCATATTCCTTAGTCCTCCTAGATTATAGGCATTTTGCAATATACATCTTATATAAATTATAGTTTTATCAATTAAATTTGTAGGACAGAGGGATAGGGAAGTGGGCTTGTCAAATTTGGTTAAGCTAAACAATGATTTATGAAGCAGTCTTATTGAAAACCACTAGTCAGTAATTTAGTTTCAAAATATAATTAAAAGAAATAATTCAAATGGAGTTACTCTGCATTATTAAAGAAACTATGAGTTATTAACAAAAGTCTTGTTGTCAGGTATGGAGTACCTTCTTACATTTTTAATTTTTTTATTTATTTGTTATTTTTTATGTGTATGAGTGTACTGTCTGCATGTAGGTTGGTGCACCGTGTCATGAAATGCCATGGAGGCCAGAAGAGGGCATCGGATTCCCCTGGAACTGGAGTTAAAGATGGTTCTTAGCCACCATGTGGGTGCTGGGAATATAACCTGGATCTTCTGCAAGAGCAGTCCACACTCTTAACCACTGAGCCATCTCTCCAGCTCCCTTCTTACAATTTTTGATCAAGGGGACACTCAAGTCTCCAAAACAACACAGGGCATAGTCAACACTTTTGATTATTCAACAAAACTACACAGTAATGCCTTATCGTTGAAGACACCTCACCTTTTAAGTGAAGGGCATAGAGAAATCCATCTCAAAATGATCTGAAAACATTGCAGCTTTTGGCTACCTTTCATAATGCCATAATGTGGTATGCAGCCCACTTGGGGAACAAAGGCACATATGTTCTTTCAGCACTCGATTTTGCATACTAAAATACTGATTTATCAGGCAAGATGTGCCCACTGAAGCAATACTGTGATGGGGGCATTAATGGAACAATTTCCTTTTTGTATTTGAGCCCTGTTTCTCAGAAAAGAATGCAGACCTGATGCTTCAAACGTGATTGAAAACCCATGCCTAGGGTGAAAACCAATATTATTACTTGCTAAAACATCATGTTCTAAAAAGTTTTCTAAATATTTATATTTGTACCAAAATTCTTGGGCTGCTGTCAACTCTGATCAGATAATCTTTTTGAAGGAATGTTATGAACCCTGTCTTCTGGACTTGACATGGGTATTGCTCTCATAAACTCACAATAGCTGTGGTTACATGGATAACAGCAAGGCAACTAAAGTTCCAGCATAAATGAGTGAGAAACTCATGAAGCTGAATCTCTGCTTGAGGATCTATGAGTAATTCAAAACTGATGGGAGAAGGATAACCACTCATCTTTGGGGAAGTGACCACTACTAGGTTGCCTACACATGCTCTAGTCAGTGCTCCCATACAATGTCCATAGGGACTGCACCAATTGGACTATGTGGGTTATTAAAAAAAAAGAGGAGGATAACATGATATTGAGAAGTATTTGGGGAGATCTGGGTAGAGCTGATGATGCAAAATGGGGTGGTGAATATGATCATACTTCATTGTGGACATGCGTGAAATTCTCAAGAAATTAAAAATAGTTATATTATCTATATTATTCCATTTAATTCAAGTACATACATGATGTTTATATAGGCATATTTTGGAGCAATACAATTGGGAGGGAATAATAACATAAGGACTGGGTCAAAGAATGGATTGATACAGTTAAATTCTGCCCAAAACAATGAACCTCTGCAGAGAAAAACTTTAAAAAGACTGATAGAAAGATGCAGTGCATGTATGGCAGAATGCATGAACTGGAGTTGGGTGGGGGGATGAAAAATGTGACTATGTCTTAATTGAAATACAAAATTATGTCTGAAATACACAAAACATCAATAAAAGTATTATATTAAAAATAAATAAAAAGATAATAGAAAGATAATAATTTGCTTCAAATATGATAGATGCAAACAGAATACATGTTGAGTTTACAAGAACCAGGTTAGGGAAGGGGCTGGTGGGGTGGCTTAGGGGTTAAGAGCACTTCCTGACTTTGCAGATCTGGGTTTGGTTCTAAGCATGCACATAGTGTTTCACAATGTATGTAACTCTGGATCCAAAGGATTTGATGACCTATTCCATCCTTTGCAAACAGTGCACATGTGTTTTAAACATTAATCAAACATGCAGGCAAAACACACTTATATATAGAGTATATATATATATATATATATATATATTATATATATTATATATAATTATATTTTTTCCTTATGTCTGTATATATGGAGAGAGAGAAGCAAGAACAGGTTAGGTAAGTAGTTTAACTTTGGATCTATATTTTTTTCAGTATAGAAAGTCGTTTAGTATAAAGAGTGTAAAGCATTCTATAAAGAAGCAACTTAAAGGCAATATTTATCATATATGAAAAATTAGAGTGTATTGATAAGAATATACAATTTGTCCTATTTATTCAAAGACAAAAATATTGTGATAAATACCCCTATTGGATACAAAAGAAAATATTAAGCTGCATTTTCTCACAAAAATGCTATTGAGAAGTTTCATATATTATACATGACTGACATTAATTTTAACATTGAAATAATCAGAAACTTTCAGTATCTTTGCCAAACCTGCTCTAACTCATTGAGTGGTAAATGGGGCAAAAGCAGCTCTTAATTAAATTCATATATAGTGGTTCTTTGCTAAATTAGCAACAAATGAGTATATTCAAGGTTTTCTTCTCATTTCCTAAGAATTTGCAACAATTTTCTCTAAGTATATTTTTAAAAGGAATTAAAATAATTAAATCATATATTAAAATACATTTGAAAATGAAATATATAACAAGAGCTTCTTACAAGTAAAGAAAGTATAAATCCCAGATAGGAATTTTACTTGTCAAAGGACCCTTTATGTAACTACATGCTGAACCATATTTACATTATAGCAATTCTTATTAATTTTGCCTACATAGATTTATGTTTAAATGAATAAGAAAGCATTAATTTTTTAAATTACTAACATTTATTTTCATATAATCCTTTTGTAGCATAGCACTAATATTTAATATTTTATGTAATTCATGAAATGCATTCTTCTGACTAGAATGCAGTGCTCATTTTATTTAGAAATTGTACAAGTTGCTCTGTTTAGTTTTCTGTGAATATTTAAATTACTTCCAGGCTAATGACTTTAGGTACAACTCTGTTTTCTATTTTCTCTGTATATGGTAATAATTCAGGGTAATTTCATACAAAATGATATATTTATGATAATTTTTATTTCTGAGGAAAATATCAATAATATAAAATCCATCATGGTAGATATGATTTTTATTCTCTTTTCTCTCTTTAGGGCTTAAAGTGAAGATCCCCACATAATTGGTTTTTAAAAATTGTTTTAATAAATGCAAAAAGGATACTTTCTATCACTTATTTCTTCTTTGAAAGTATTTATGTGGAATAGGAATAAAGGACATTAAATAGTCATACTTTTTGTCATGTGTTTTATATCATTGGAGAGGTAGTTAAACAGATTTCATAAAGATATTTAATATACATACCATATCACTTCAAGATTAACATGAGAATAACATGCAAAAAGAGGACAAGGACAGAAAAATAAAGGATGTTTCCATCTCATTAATGAACTTAGATGCAAAAATTCTCAACAAAATACTTGCATATCACATAGAGACCCACATCAAAAAGATCATCCATCATGATCAAGTTGGATTCATGCCAGAGATGCAGGGATGGTTCAACATATGTAAATTAATAAATATCATAAACACATAAATGGACTGAAACACAAAAAACACATGATCGTCTCAATTGATATAGAAAAAGCCTTGGACAAGATCCAGCATCCTTTAATGTTTAAAGTTCTAGAGGGAACTGGACTGAAGGGAACATTCCTCACCATGATCAAAGCCATATATAGCAAACCCACTGTCAACATCATCCTAAATGGAGAAAACAGGAAGCATTCCCCTTAAAGGCAGGAACCTGGCAAGGGTGCCCCTATTGCCACTCCTCTTCAATATAGTGCTTGAAATACTTGCTAGGGCAATAAGACAAGAGAAGGAAATTAAAGGAGTACTAATAGGAAAAAACAAAAAAACAAAAAAACAACTTTAAACATGAAGTCATACTGGATTTTGCCAAAGGTATTTTCTGCATTGATTGGGATAACCATGTGTTTTTTTTTTTTTCTTTCAGCCCATTTACCTGCTTTATGATATTTATTGTTTTGTGTACATTGAACCATCCCTGCATCTCTGATATAAATCCGACTTGGTCATGGTGAATGATCTTTTTGATGTGGGTCTGTATGTGATTTGTAAGTATTTTCTTGAGAATTTTTGCATCTATGTTCATTAATGTAATGGGCCTACAGTTTTCTTTTTTGGTTGAATCTTTGCTTCATTTGGGTATTAAAGTGATACTGGCTTCGTAGAAAAAAATATGGGAGATTTCTCTCTGTTTCTATTCTTTTGAACAATTTGAGTAATAACCTGTTTAAAGGTTTCTTTGAACTCTGCTGTAAATCCATCTGGGCCTTGGCTTTTTTTGGTTGGGAGGTTTTAAATTTCAATTTTGATTTCCTTATATGTTATGGGTCTATTTAAGCTGTCAACATCTTCTTGAGTAAGCTTTGGCAAATTCCAGGATTTCAAATATTCATCCATTTCTCTGAGGTTCCTTTTTGCAGATGATATGTGTGCTGGATAGCTTTAGTATCAACTTGACACACCTGGGTTGAGGGAGCCTCAATTAGGGAATTGGCTCCATTGGATTGGACTGTGGCCACATCTGGGGAGTATTGTCTTGATGGTTGAGCAGTGTGTGAGGACCCAGCCCACAATGAGTGGCGCCACCCTGGGCAGGTTGTTGTGTACCTTATAAGAAGGTGGGCTGGGCATGAGTCAGAGGAGCAAGCCAGTAAACTGCATTCCTCCATGGCCTGTGCTTCAGCTCCTGCCTCCAGGTTCCTGCCCTGAGTTCCTGCCTTGGGCTCCCTAAGTGCTGAACTGTGACCCAAGAGATGTAAGCTGAATATACCCTTTCCTCCCTAAGTTGGTGTTGGTCAGAGTGTTTTGTCACAGCAATGGAAGACAAACTAGAACAATATGAAAGTTTACCAACACTCTTCACACAGGTGGGTCTCTGGCACACAGGCTTACTGCTGCCCACCCTTGGTAGGCACCTGCTGTCTATCATTAGAACCATAGAGAAGAAATGTGTGCATGGATAGAAGGACAGGAGAGGGACACACACGTCTCACAAGTGGGTCTCTGGTGCACAGGCTTGCTGCTTCCCACCCACCACTAGAACCATAGAGAGGAACTGTATGCTTGAACAGAAAGACAGCCACAGGCACACAATTGTCACACAGTTGGGTCTCTGGCACACAGGCTTGCTGCTGCCCACCCTTGGCAGGCACCTGCCACCCCCCTGCTAGAACCATAGAGAGGAAGAAGTGTGTGCATGGTTAGAAGAATAGTCAGTGGCACACACTCTTCACACAGGTGGGTCTCTGGCACACAGGCTTGCTGCTACCTGCCCGCCACCACTAGAACCATAGAGAGGAACTGTGTGTGTGTGTGTGTGTGTGTATGTGTGTGTGTAGGAGGACAGCCAATGGCACATTCTCCTCACACAGGTGGGTCTCTGGTGTAGAGGCTTGCTGATGCTCACTCTTGGCGGGCACCCTCCACTAGAACCATAGTGAAGAACTGTGTGGTTGGATAGAAGGACAGCCAGTGGCACACACTCCTTGTACAGGTGGGGTCTGGTGTGTGGTCAAAGGAGTAAAAACACCCCACCCCCCACCCCACTCAAGCTACTGGTACTGTGGTGAAAAGTGTAAGCTGTTGGTCCTGTGGTTTACTGTGATTGAAACGATACAGCAGTGTCAGTGATTCAAGGATGCACAGCCAAAGCTGAAGAAGAAACAAGCAGGAAGCAAACTGAGTGACCAACCAGCCCTCCATATTAACATTTGAGATTAGCAACAGAAGCTAAACAAAGGGAGAAAAATACACATTGCCAAAGACACAATGCAAAAATAACAATATGGGAAAAGTTCATAATAATTCCCCACCAGACTCAACGAATCCTGTAGAAGATCCTAACAAGGAGATCCCCCTGGAAGGAAACCAAGACACCCACCTTAGAAGAAGAATTGTAGTCATATTCAAAGACTATAAAGAACAAATCAGAGAACTAAAGGGAGAGAATGAAAAACTCATGAAGGAACTAGCAGGAAAGAATGGTAAATTCCAGCAAGAAGTAAAGGGAGAGAATGACAAACTCTGAAAAGAACTAGAGGAAGAGAAATACAAACTCTGGAAGGAAGTGAAAACTGAAAAGATCTCAGGCTAAAAGGAAAAAAGAAACTGACCAGTGAAGTAAGGAGCTACAAGATGAGAATGAAAAGCTTGAAAAAAAAGTGGAAATACTGAAGAAACCACAAGATGAAATGAAAAAGGAAATTGAACATTCATCCAATCAGCAGGAAAGTGTGGGGAAAAACTCAGAAGCAAAATGGATGAAGCAGAAAGAAGAATATCAGACCTACAGAATAATGCAGAGCAGCTAGAAACTCAAGTAAAGATTACAAAAAAAAATTAAAAACACAGGAGTGGAACAACCAGGAAATGTGGGACAACGTGTAAAGACCAAACCTCCACATCATAGGGATAGAGGAAGGAGAATACTAAGACAACAGTATAGATCAGATCTTCAACAGAATAATAGAAGAAAATTTCCCCAAACTGAAAAGACAAACCCATACAAATACAAGAAGCACATAGAACACCAAATAGACAATACAAAAAAGAAATTCCCCATGTCATATCATAGTTAAAACACTAACTGCTTAAAACAAGGACAAAATACTGAAAGCCACAGAGAAAAACAAAAAGTTACATATAAGGGGAAACCCCTCAGAATTATGGCTGACTTTTCAGTGCAAACTACGAAAGCTAGAAGAACATGGATTAAAGTAGCCTCAGTGCTAAATGACTTTAGGACTATACCCTGTAAAAATGTCAATCATAGTTGAAGGAGAAAGAAAAATCTTTCATGACATAAACAAAATGAAAGAACACATGTCAGAAAACCCAACACAGAAAATATTTGAGGCAATTCAAAGAACAGAAGAAAGGAGCATCTATTCTTAAGCAACACATGAGAGAAATTACCAAAAGCATAACAGAGTAAATAAATACCTAGACCAAGAATGCAAATGAAATATAAGTTGAAAGGAAGCAACACACATCTCTCAATAATAACCTTAAATATTAATGGTCTAAACTCCCCAATCAAAAGACATAGACTGGGAGAATGGATTAGGAAACAGAATCCATCTACATACTGCCTACAGGGAATTCATCTCATCCTCAGGGACAGAAAGGACCTTAGAGTGAAAGGATGGAAAAAAATATTCAAAGCAAATGGTACCAAAAAGCAAGCATGGGTGACTATTCTAATATCAGACAAAATAGATCTCAGAGTAAAATTAATCAGAAAAGACAAAGAGGGCCATTATATCCTTATCAATAGAATGATGAACCAGGAAGATTTCACAAGCTTAAATGTTTATGCACCAAACTCTGGTATACCTAACTTTATAAATATTACTCTTTAGGACCTCAAGACACAGATTAATCCCAGCACACTAATAGTGGGGAATTTCAATACCCCACTGAGGCCCTTGGATAGGTTAACTGTATAAAAAATAAGCAGAGAGGCATCAAAACTGAACAATACATTACACCAAATGGACTTCAGAGATAATTACAGAATATTCCACCCAACCACCAGAGAATATAATTTCTACACATCGCCCCATGCAACATTCTCCAAAATCAACCACATACTGGGACACAAAAGAAATGTCAACAAATACAAAAGGATTGAAATTATCCCATGCATTCTATCAGACCACAATGTAATAAAGCTCAATATTAACATGAGGGTAAGGCCTACTAACTATAAGAACACATGGAGACTAAACAACATGATCTTGAATAATGAGTGGGTCAAGGAATAAATAAATAATGAAATAAAAGCATTCCTAGAACTAAACAAAAATGACAATATAACACAACAAAACCTGTGGGATACATTAAAGTCATTCATAAGAAGGAAATTTATAGTCCTAAGTCTCCACATTAAAAACAAAACAAAACAAAACAAACAAAAACAGAAAGAGAACAAATAAACAATCTAACACTGCAGATAAAAACACTTGAGAGGCAACAACCCAACAGACAGGAGGAAATAACAAAAATCAGAGCAGAAATCAATGAAATAGAAACAAAGAAAACAATACAAAAAAATCAACAAATCCAAAAGCTGGTTCTTTGAAAAGATAAACAAAATACAGAGACCTCTACTCGAGTTAACCAAAAGAAAGAAAGAGCAACTCCAAATCAGTAGCATTCGTGATGAAAGGGGAAAACATCACAACAAATAAAGAAAAGATCCAGACAATCATATGATAATACTTCAAAAACCTATACTCTACAAAATTTGAGAACCTATGAGAAATGGAACAATACTTGAAATACTGGGATTCCCTAAAGCTTAACCAAGAAGAGAATGAAGCTTAAACAGACCCATAATACTTGAGGAAATTGAAGATGTAATAAAAAGACTCCCACCTAAAAAATGCCCAGACGGAGATGGTCTCACAGCAGAATTCTATAAAACATTTAAAGAGGTCTTACAACCATTACTACTCAAACTTTTCAGAAGGATACAGACAGAGGGAAATATCCCAAATTCCTTCTATGAAGCCAGCATCACTCTAATATCAAAACCAGGCAAAGACACAAACAAGAAAGAAAAATATAGAACAATATCATTAATGAAGACAGATGCAAAAATTCTCAACAAAATAATTGCAATCGCATACAGACCCACATCAAAAAGATTATCCATCATGACCAACTTGGATTCATACCATCAATGCAGGGATGGTTCAACTTATGTAAATCAACAAATAATATAAAACACATAAATGGACCAAAAGACAAAAAACACATGATCATCTCAATTGATGAATAAAAAGCCTTCAGCAAAATCCAGTATCCCTTCATGCTTAAAGTCCTAGAGGGGATTGTACTACAGGGATCATTCCTCAACGTAATCAAAGCCATGTACAAGAAACCCACAACCAGCATCTTCCTAAATGGAGAAAATTTGGAAGTCTTTGCCTTAAAGGCAGAATCATGGCAAGGCTGTTCACTATCACCACTCCTCTTCAATATAGTACTTGAAATGCTTGCTAGGGCAATAAGACAGGAATTGAAATTAAAGGAATACTAATCAAAAAAGAGGAAGTAAAACTATCCCTTTTTGCAGATGTTATGATAGTTTACCTAAGGGATGCTAAAAACTCCACCATAAAACTCTTAGAAATGATTAAAAGTTTCAGTAAAGTGGCAGGATACAGAATAAACCTAGAAAAATCAGTAACCTTTCTTTACACCAACAATAAGCAGCTGGAGAAGGAATATAAGGAGACCTTCCCAATTACAATAGCCTCAAAAAATGCCTAGGAATAAACCTAATCAAAGTCACCAAAAACCTCTACGATGAAAATTTTATTTTATTTACAACGAAAATTTTAAAACCCTGAAGAAGGATATTGAAAATGACATCAAAAGATGGAAAGACCTCACATGCCCATGGATTGGAAGAATTAATATAGGAAAAATGTTCATCCTACCCAAATCAATACAATCCCAATCAAAATCTCCCTGAGCATTTACACAGACTTGGAAAAAATCCTAAAATTCATATAGAGAAACAAAAGACCCCAAATACCTAATGTAACCCTGAGTGAAAAGTGCAATACAGGGGGGATTACTTAACCAGACTTCAAGCTATAGTACAGGGCTATAGTCATAAAGACAGCCCAGTACTGGCAAAAAAAGACCCATTAACCGATAGAACAAAATTGAAGATCCAAACTTGAGCTCATGTAACTTTATCCACCTCATATTTGACAATGGTGCCAAAAAAGGTCAGTGGAGGAAAGATAGCATCTTCAACAAATAGTGTTGGCAAAACAGGATCACCATTTGTAGAAGAACAAAATTAAACCCCTACCTCTCACCCTGTACAAAAATCAACTGCAAGTGGATCAAAGATCTCAATCTGAAACCCAAAACCCTGAAAGTGATAGAAGAAAAAGTTGGCAACAACTTACAATACATAGGCATAGGAAAATACTTTAAATCAAACAGCAGCCACACAGGAAATAAGGACAACAGCTGACAAGTGGGATCTCATCAAACTCAAAAGCTTTTGTACAGCTAAAGAAACAATCAAGAAAGTGAAGAGAAAACCTCCCACTCTGTAGGAGGAAACCTTCACCACTGATACATCTGTCAGAGCATTAACATCCAGAATATATAATCTACATAAAAAACAAATAATAAGAATGAAAATGAGGGCTGGAGAGATAGCCTAGCGGCGAAGAGCACTGACCACTCTTGCAGAGGACCCGGGTTCTATCCCCAGCACCCACATGGCGGCCGAGAGCCATCTGAAACTCCAATTCCAGGAGAACTCCAGTTCCAGGGGAATCCGACACCCTCTTCTGACCTCCGCGGCATTGCACGACACGGGTGCACAAACCTGCATGCAGACAGTACATTCATACACATACAGAAATAAATAAAATTAATAAAAAAAGTTAAAAAAAAGAATGCAAATGACCTACTCAAATGATGGAGTAAAGAGCTGAACAGAGACTGCACCAGTAAGGAAGTAAAGATGGCTGAGAAACATCTTAAAAAGTGTTCAACATCATTAATAATTAAGGAAATTCAAGTTAAAATCACACTAAGGTATCATCTCACTCCAATAAGACTAGCCAAGATCAAGAAATCAAAAGACACCAAATGCTGGAGAAGTTGTAGGGAAAAGGGAACACTCATCCACTGCTGGTGGGAATGTGAACTGATACAACCACTGTGGAAATCAGTGTGGAGAACCCTTAAAAGACTCAAAATGAGCCTACCACCTGACCCAGCCATTCCACTCCTGGTTATAGTCCCATAAGATGCATCCTACCACAAAGATACATGCCCGGCTATGTTTATTACAGCTCTCTTCACAACAGCAAAGAGCTGGAACCAACCTAAATGCCCCTCAAATGATGACTGGATAACAAAAATGTGGTACATCTACTCAATGGAGTTCTGTGCAGCGGTAAAGAAAGATGACATCATGAACTTTGCAGATAAATGGATGGAACTTGAATCCATTATGCTAAGTGAAGTAACACAGCCCCAGAATACAAAAGGCAAATGGTTTCCCTCATTTGTGGATGCTAACACAAAATCCCTAGATGGCAGGCAAACTGAGCAACTTTATTAGTATATTTCATTGTATATGAAAGCAACTGTGTTATTATAATATGAATCTTTCAGTGGTCTCTAGAATTGACCTACCACTTGTAATTACAATAAATTACAATATATGGGTAGAAGATATGTATTCATATTCTTAAAAAAAAGAATGTAAAGTTATATTTCTTTTTACCTGAATGCAACTTTACTGTTAAAATATGAATCTCTAAATGCGTTTTGGAATTAACCTATAGTTTATTTTCAGATTTTGTAATTTTTATTTATGTGTGGAGTGTATATATGTGTATTTTGGAATAAGATAAAATCAAATGGAACACAAAACGAGAGAGAAAAACCTATTCAAAGAACTGACCAAAACAGGAGACTTGTGCATCAAAAAGGTTATAAAAGACTGAGAAAAAGATGCAAGACAGGACTTAACATGTATGACTGAATCCATGAGCTCTGGCAGGGGGCACAGAGTCATAACGGGTGGTCATGGATGGGGGAATGAGTCTAAATTTGATTAAGAAACGTTGTATGAAATGAGCTCAATAAAAATTCAAAAAAAGAAAGTTTACCTAACAGATGTTAAAAAGTCCACTAGCAAACTCCTAGAAAAGAATAAGAGTTTCAGTAAAGTGATGGGCTACAAAATTAACTTAGAAAAATCAGTGGCATTTCTTTACACAAATTATAAACAAATGAAAAATAAATAAAACGACTGGGAATAAAACCTAAATGAAGATACCAAAGATCTCTACAACAAAAAATTTAAACCCCTGCAGAAGGAGATTGAAACTGACATCAAAATATGGAAAGACCTCCCATGCTCATGGATTGAACAAATTAATTTAGTAAAAATGTCCATTTTACTCAAATTGATATACAGATTCAATACAATCACAATCAAAATCCCCATGAATTTCTTGGACCAAAAAAATATATGTAAATTCATATGGAAAAACAAAGTCCCCAAATAGCTAAAGTAACCATGAGTGAAAAATGCAATACAGGGAGATTTTTTTTACCAGACTTCAAGCTATATTAAACAACTATAGTCATAAAGACAACCTGGTGCTAGCACAAAAGCAGACCCATTGACCAATGGAACAAAATGAAAGATACAAACCTGAGCTCATACAATTTCAGCCACCTCATATGTGACAAAGGGGGGAAAAAACAGTGGAGTAAGGATAGCATCTTCAGCAAATAGTGCTGGCAAAATTGGATCACCATTTGTAGAAGAACAAAATTAAACCCCTACCTCTCACCCTGTACAAAAATCAACTCCAAGTAGATCAAAGATTTCAACCTGAAACCCAAAACCCTGAAAGCGATAGAAGAAAAAGTTGGCAACAACCTACAATACATAGGCGTAGGAAAAGACTTTCTAAAACAGACAGCAGCTGCACAAGAAATAAGGTCAACAGTTGACAAATGGAACTTCATCAAACTCAAAAGCTTCTGTGCATCAAAAGAAACAATCAAGGAAGTGTAGAGAAAACCCACAGAGTGGGAGGAAATCTTCACCAGTAATACATCCAACATCACATTAATGTCTAGAATATATAGACTACTCAAAAAACAAAGAAGAAAACAAATAACCTCCTCAAAAGATGGAGTAAAGAGCTGAACAGAGACTTCACCAGTGAGGAAGTAAAGATGGCTGAGAAATGTTTTTAAAAGTGTTCAACATCATTACTAATTAAGGAAATGCAAACTAAAACCACTCTCAGATACCATCTCACTCTGATATGATTGGCTAAAATCAAGAAAACAAAAGACACCATATGCTAGAGAGCAGTTGTGGCAAAAGGGTACACTCATCCACTGCTGGTGGGAATGCAAACTTGTACAACCACTATGGAATGCAGTATGGAGAACTCTTAAAAGACTCAAAATGAGCCTACCACCTCACACAGTCATATCACTCCTGGGGATATATCCAAAAGACACATCTTATGTCAAATATACATGCACAGGTATGTTTATTGCAGTTTTCTTCACAATAGCAAAGAACTGGAACCAACCCAAATGCCCCTCAACAGACGAGTGGATGATATAAATGTGTTACATCTACACAATGGTGTACTCTTCAGCGGTAAAGAAAGATGGCATTGGAGCTGGAGAGATGGCCTAGCAGTTAAGAGCACTGACTGTTCTTGCAGAGGACCTGGGTTCAATCCCCAGCACCCACATGGTGGCTGAGAACCATCTTTAACTTCAGTTTCAGGGGAATCTGACACCCTCTTCTGACCTCCATGGCATTGCACGACATGGGTGCACCAACGTACATGCAGACAGTACACTCATACACATAAAAAATAAATAAATTTAAAAATTCTTTAAAAAAAGTAAAATGGCATTATGAACTTTGCAGGTAAATGGATGGAGCTAGAAGCCATTATGCTGAGTGAAGTAACACAGTACCAGAAAGAGAAACAGAGAATGGTTTCCCTCATTTGTGGATGCTAACACCAAATCCCCCAAACAAAAGTCAAGCTGAACATAATTATGGTTATATTTCTGTTTATCTGAAAGCAACAATGTTGTTATAATGTGAATCTCTCAACGGATTCTAGAATCCACCCACCAATTATTTTCAGGCTCTGTAATTACTGTATATGGGTAGAGAGTATGTATCCATATTTTATAGTAATATAAAATTAATGGAAGAAAATGTTAATTCTTAAACATAAAAAAAAGACTGAGAAAAAGATGCAGGACAGTTATGGAAAAATGCATGATCTGGGATGGGGTGGGTGGGGGAGGGGAGGGAAAGTGGAATATACCTGAACCGAATTGAAAAATGATGTATGAAATACACAAAACACCAATAAAAAATATATATATATATATATATATATATTAATATATATATATATATGAAATTGGGTGGGGAAAATAAGGGAAGATGGGCCATAAAAGAGAGTGTCTAAATACCATCAAATTATATTGCAAAATAATCACCAAAATTCAATAAACATGAATAATAAAACAGAAATTCCCTTGGGTGCACACAAGAAATGGAAAGTAAGACTGTATTGCTGAGGATACGGCATGATATCAGCATGAGGAAAATAAATTATGCTGAGACCCTGCACTGCAAATTAACAACTGAACTTCATGGTGTCAGAGAGTACTATGCAAACCTCTGGAAATAATTGGTCTCTGAAGTTTTACTACAGAAATCATATGCTGCACTTTTACACACCAAAGAAGATGTAGTGCAATAGTGGCAACCTGGTACATGTACACCCAGAATAAAAGAAAAAAAATTACAATTGGACCTATGGACCCCTCCCTGAGGGTGGGGGAGAAGGGTAGGACACACAGCTGATACTACAGCCTTGCCCATTAGAACTGGAAGACTTGATAAGTCACATTAGAAAGCTATTGCCAGCCAGGCATGGTAGCACATGCCTTTAATCCTAACACTTTGGAGGCAGAGGCAGGAGGATCTTTGTGAGTTCAAGGCCAGCATGGTCTACAGAGTGAGTTCCAGGACAGCTGGGGCTACAGGGAGACCCTGTCAGGAAAGGACCAGAATAAAAATGAAAGCTATTCCCATCCCTTTGTCAAAGAGCTATATAGAATGCCCCCACCAAGATACCATCCAAGCATAAGTGTTTGAGTCCATAGCGTAACTTGTTATAATGGTTAATATTTTTTACTATTTGTGTTTTATTACTAGAATTAAAAGGAGACTTCTAAGTGAGCACCAGTCTGTCGCAAACAGAACTTAGAGAGACCCAGGAGTTTAATATGTCACCTCAGAGGAAAAAAAAAGGATCTCTTATCTCACACTCTTTCTTGTCCTCCCTTCCAAAGCCCAGGGACTCTTAGAGAAGAGAGTGGCACATCAGATTGTAAGGGCCAAGGAAGGGAGGTGAATTGTGAGATCACACAAAAAACAGACTGAACTTTTATTTGATTAGGATGTTTGTATAAGCAAATCTCTTCAACTGGACTTGGGAGATTCTGAATTGTACAAGAACTGGACTCAGATTTTTGCTAATTGGGTTTACATGGATACTCCTTATGTTCATTGCCTACAGTTATTAACTGGTCAAATATAACTAAGAAAGAAAAAATAAAATAAAATAGAAACTAATTACAAAAAAAATGAGATCAAAATGAGACGCTAAATTTTGTCTTATGATTTCTCTAGAACTACAATGACCATGGTATGGTTCTGTCCTTTTCCTTGATAAAATGGCTCATTCCTCAGTCAGTTTAAGTAAAAGATAGTTCATATTCGATTTTTATTTCTGTTATTCATAGGGTTATATGGTGGCTATGCGATCAGGGTGTAATTGTTAAACATATTTGGTTTTTTGCTTATGTCTTATTGTGCTGGATAGCTTTAGTGTCAACTTGACACACCTGGGTTGAGGGAGCCTCAATTGGGGAATTGGCTCCATTGGATTGGCCTGTGGCCACATCTGTGGAGTATTGTCTTGATGGTCAAGCAGTGTGGGAGGGCCTAGCCCACAATGAGTGGTGCCACCCTGGGCAGGTTGTTGTGTACTGTATAAGAAGGCAGGCTGGGCATGAGCCAGGGGAGCAAGCCAGAGAAGAGCATTCCTCCATGGCCTGTGCTTCAGCTCCTGCCTCCAGGTTCCTGCCCTGAGTTCCTGCCTTGGGCTCCCTGAGTGATGAACTGTCATCCAGGAGATGTAAGCTGAATAAACCCTTTCCTCCCCAAGTTGGTGTTGGTCAGAGTGTTGTGTCATAGCAATGGAAGACAAACTAGAACACTTATTTTGTGAGTAGTTAAATTTTCTTGAGAGCTATAAGTCTTTTAATTTCTTTACAGTTGTATAATAAATTGGGAAAATAATTTTTAGATATGCTTTTGTGAAACTGCCCCTAAATTCACAAAGTTGCATATTTTATATCATATGGTAATTTAATAAACTCTAACAACACAGCATAGAATTTTTTAGAAAGAATAACATGAATATGAAACTACTGATATACCCAGCTTGTGGACTAAGCAGCTAAGGGGATTTTGCCTCATCAGAGTATAGACTGCCATTGTTGGACTCCCTGGGCTGTATCATGGAGGCCAGTGCAGGACGCATGGTTAATGGACTTTGTTTGGGAGACCATGCAAGGGAAAGACCCCAGTGTGAAACACAAGGGCAAGATTGATGGATGTTTGGGCTTGCAAAGGAGGAAACTCTGAGCATTTCCTTAAGGAAAACATCACATCTTTTAGCAAAAACAATCCTCCAATTCAGGTGATATATATATATATATATATATATATATATATATATATATATATTCCTTCCTCTATGTATTTCCAAGCTATATATCTAGTGTTTTGAATAAATTTTTTGATGTATTAAACATTTAATAAATTTTAAAAATGAAATGTGACCAATAGAGACAATTCAAATTTTCTTCTTTTCATGAGATCTTAAGTACTCTTTTCCTTACATCTCTTTTAAATTTTGAGTAATAATGTGTGTATTGGCATAATTTTTCCAATATAAGTATGTTCCCTCAGACATGAACTTGGGATTTCCTTTTCTTTGAAGATATTTAAATAGTGATACTTATTGAATCAGAGTTCTCAAATATTGAAAGGTTATAACCTTCCATGAATACACAAAATTTAAATTTGACAATTTTCTCTAATATTATACCACATAAATAATGTAATATTATGCAGTTTCCAATTACTTCTTTTATCAAGTGCCCATCTCTATACAGGTTTCACACCTCTGTGCTTATATGTTGTCCACTTTGTCAATAACGGTCAAATATTTTAAAATTAGAATCCTCAAATTATCTATATGCATGCTGTTATAGGTTTTTCTGTTTGTTCAATCTCTTTACAATTGTTACTGTAAAATGTTTTACCTTTGAGATGCACTATAATTTTTAATAAGTGTATGTAATAAAGTCATTGAAAAAATTCCCCTCCTGTACCTACAAGTTATAGAGTTCTATCAACATTTTCTTCAATTTTTCCTTTCAGCTTTCACATTCTGGTCTTGTTCAACCTTCAGAAATATATGTAATAATTAGTTATGCAATTTATGTATGAATTTCTTTTTTAGTATTTTAACATTTGGTTTTAAATAAAGACAGATTTTAAAAAATCCACAATCGGGCTGGAAAGATGGTCTAGCGGTTAAGAGCTCCGACTGCTCTTGCAGAGGACCCGGGTTCGATCCCTAGCACCCACATGGCGGCTGAGAACCGTCTTTAATTCCACTTCCAGGGGAATCTGACACCCTCTTCTGACCTCCGAGGCATTGCATGACACAGGTGCACAAACCTACATGCAGACATTGCATTCGTACACATAAAAAAATCCACAGTCATAAATAACGACTATTTTTTTTCTTGCAGAGGCAATAACTGCCTTTAAATGCTTGAAATGGCAGAAGAAAAATAAGCAAATATTTTGGCATACTGGTAAGAGATAAGAATTTTAAGTAAGGCTTTTTCACGGAGAGCCTTAAAACAGATGTAACCAGTTATGTATAAACTGTCATTGAGCCTGAATGCAACATGCTATATGGTCTGCATGCATGTGTTTCTCCCAAGCTCTTATGTTCAATTCATAACTTACTATGCTGTTATTAGGAAGTGAGACCTTTGGAAAGTGTTTGGCTATGTGTAGTGGATCCCTTATTGATGAAATTCATATTTTTCTAAAAGCCCTCCAAAGATCTCTGAAAAGTCGTTCCTTGCTACATCTTTTGTGTCAGGACACAATGATTGTGCTGTGTCTGTAATGAGATGGACCAGGATAGATGCCAATTCTGCTGCATTATTGGTGTTCTATTCAGTAGAATTAGGAGCTGTGGGGAATATATTTATCTTGTTTATAAACCATGCCATTCATGTTATTTTTATGGTACCCTGAACAAACTAAAATATGTTTACATTTATCTGAAGAAAGACTGCTATTTTAGTTACATTTCTGTTGTTGAGATAAAACACCATGACAAAAGCAAATTAGAGAAGGAAGAGTTTGGTCTTAATGGTTACAGAGAGATGATACTCTGTTGTGTCATGGTGAGAGGGGAAGGTAGAACAGAAAGCTAAGCACTCACATCTTGGAGCAGGAAGCAAAGAGAGAGAGAACTAAAAATGGGGTATATCTGTGAAGGTTCAAAACCCACCACCAGTGATGTGCTTCTTTCAGCATAGCCACATACCTTAAAACCTACAAAATATGCTATCAACTAGGGACAAAGTGCTTAAAAACTTGAAGCCTATGCAGGATATTTTTTTCAAGACTTCACAATGCCATCTGAGAGTATGAGTCATTTATAAACATATTCTATCCTTCCACTCAACCCAATGGAAAACTGAAGCTTGGAGCACTCTGTGTGGAATGGTATCCCAAAAGGAAAAACCTTGTCCACTAACCAGGATGGAATTTGGTACAACCGGGAAAGGAGTTCTTCATAATTTGGATGGCTTAACTTTGCAATTTTTGAGGACAAGAGGGGCACCTAACATGTCTAATCACCTACACAGAACCAAATACACTAAGAACGGAAATCGTGCCCAAAGAGACAAGAAGAGTTTGCTTGACATACAGATGTGTCGATACAATGAATTGGTTCTAATTATTTTGTAACGTTATAGGGAGAAAAAAATCTGTATTCCATTATATCCATATGCTATTAAGAAGTTTCTTAGATTCTTGAAATTATTTTTGAACATTCCACTGTCTTAAGCAAATATTTGGCAGGGTTGTCAACCCCTGTGAACTAAGTCAGTGTTCAGAAGGAGTAATTCATCTTTGCTGGAGTGTGCAACATGCCAGTCTGTTTGCTGCCATGGCTTCTCTGCTTTCCACATCTATGCCTCAGTGAATTCAGATATGTGTTGGTGCATCATGAGAGTACTTCTTTTGCCTTCCCTTAAAATGAAAAACACCAGCTGTTCAGATATCTTGCTTTACATCTGCCTTCTCAGCCTGTTCTGCTTTTTAAATTCACAATTCTATCAAATCATTACTCTCCTTTCCAATGTATTGTGTTATAATATCAAAATTACTTTGACCTCTACTGTTATTTAATCTTTTTCTCTGATTTTGATCAGATTTTTCTGTTAATGATTTTGACATCCATGTTTTTCTACGTGATCTGCCAAAACAGGATTCCCTAATCTTTTTTTCCTTGTATTATCATAATTTTATTTATTTCTATATGTGTATGAATATACTGTCTGCATGCAGGTTTGTGCACCCGTGTCGTGCAATGCCGCAGAGGTCAGAAGAGGGTGTCGGATTCCCCTGGAATTGGAGTTTCAGACGGTTCTCAGCCGCCATGTGGGTGCTGGGGATCAAACCCGGGTCCTCTGTAAGAGCGGTTGGCGCTCCTAACCGCTAGGCCATCTCTCCAGCCCAGAAATAACCATTCTTAAATTCATATGGGGTCACAAATAAACCCCAGATGGCCACAGCAACCCTGAACACAAAGTAAAATGCTGGAGAAATTATGCTATGCCTAAAACTATATTAGAGAGGTATCGTCATAAAAGCAGGATGATACTGGCACAAATTGGGACGCATATATAAATGGAACATAACTAAAGACTCAAACTTAAGTGCATGCAATTTCAGCTACCTGATATTTGACAAAGGAGCCAAGAACACATACTGGAAGAAAGATAGGATCTTCAACAAAGTATGGTGGCAAAATTGAATCTCTACCTGTAGAAGAATGAAACTAGACCCTTATTTGACACTCTGCACAAAAGTTAACTCCATAAAGAAAAACGTGAAACCTGAAAGTCTGCAACTGTTAGAAGAAAACATAGGCAGCACCCTACAAGGTATTAGGTGCAGGAAAAGACTTTCTAAATTAATATCAGTTTCTCAGGAATTAGCTCAAGAATCAACAAGTAGGTCATCATTAAATCAAAAAGCTTCTTTACAGCAAATCACACAACCAACGAAATGGGTAGGCAACCCACACAGTGGGAGACAATCTTCACCAGCTACACATCTGAAATAGGGTTAGTATGCAAAATATATTAATAACTCAAAGAGGAAATAATCAGGAAAACAAATGACCAAATTGAAAACTGGGCTGTGGATCTGAACAGAGAGTTCTCAAAAGAAGAAATAAAATTGTCAAGGAAACACCTTAAAAAAGTGCTCAATACCCTTAGTAACCATAGAAATGAAAATCAAAACAACTTAAAGTATCATATTAGCAAATTCAGACCAGGTAAAATCAAGAGAAAAAAATGTTACCAAATGCTGGATGTGGGGAAATGGGAGTGCTCATTCACTCCTGGTGGGATTACAAACTAATGCAACCTCCGTGGAAAGCTGAATGGAGAACTCTAAAAAACCTAAAAATTAATCCACCATGTGATCTGATAATAACATTCCTTGTCATATACCCTAAGAAATCATCCTATTGCAAACATAGATGTGTGTTTATATTTGCTGCTGCTCTTTCCAAAATAGTTAAGAAGTGGAACAACTTAAATGTCCCTCAAGTGACAAATGTATAATGAAAATGTGATACATTTACACAATGAAGTTCTACTTGGTGGTAAATGGAGAAATCCTGAAAATTGTCCTTGGGGCTGGAGAGATGGCTCAGCGATTAAGAGCACTGACTGCTCTTACAGAGGACCTGGGTTCGATTCCCAGCACACCCATGGCTGCTAAGAACAGTCTTTAACTCCAGTTCCAAGGGAATCTGACGCCCTCTTCTGACCTCCGTGGCATTGCACGACACGGGTGCACCAACCTGCATGCAGAAAGTACGCTCATACACACACACACACACACACACACACACACACACACACAAATAAATAAATAAATAAATTTTTAAAGTAAAAAAAGAAAAGAAAATTGCCCTTAAATAGATGGTGCTTGAAATTAGTATGCAATAACAGAGACTCAGTGAACAGGCAACACACACATATTCTCTCTCATTTGTGGATCTTAGCACCAAATCCTGCTATGTGAATATATAACCTGACATAACCACAGGACACAAAAAAATGGAAAGGAACTATGGAAGTAAAGTGAAAGAGCCCAAGAGAGCAACACAGTAAGAGACAGATGTTACCAATGGAGAAATGAGAGAAATGGGGACACTTTAACTGGGGAGTGAGAAGGGACAGTTAGAAAGGTAAATAATGTGTAGGTGTTAGGAAAAACCATAGGTAAATATATTAACTCAAAAACCTACAGAAAAATACACATAAATATCTGAACTTGAGTGCATGAACAAGAAATATAGTCCCAGACTGGATCTCCCTATGAATTTTTGTCAGGGTATTAAAATAGACTCCTAAAATGACACCAGCTATTGCCACAGCCCTTGATTACCTCCAGAACTGAATGGTAAGACTTTATTTCTAAAGACAGGCTATACTTCAGACCCAGGAATTGGAGCAATGGAGCTGGAAATAACCTGGAAATCTCCCCCCTTAAGTCTAGGATTCATAATTTTGTAGGATGTTGTACATACTGCTCAGGGAGAAATTCCATCAAAGGTCCAACCTCAGATGGAAAGACTAATAACCAAAACAATGGCTGGTACAGAAAACTGTCTTGGTGCACTAGTAGCCATTTTAACTTGGGAATAATAACTGCTACCTAATTAGATTTAAAGCTTGCTCAGTGGGAAGAAACTCATATGTGGCACTCTAAACCAAGCCAGATACACATTGCTGGAGAGGTTGTAGATCCTAGAGAAAACCCCAAAGATGTAACATCCTTAGACAAATGTAATTCCTTATTATAAGCCAAATATGGGTCCTTATATTTATAGACAATTATTCCAGTCACCACTGATCAAAGAAGTTTCTTTTGCAAGTGATGGAGACTATTAAGAGTTCCATAAGCACAAAGATCAATGTTAACATTACTGATGATCTGTCATATAGACATTATACAATCCTCTGATAAATGGGAATAGTACATTTTTCCTGTGACATTTCAAACCAAATTTGAGGACTATTCACAGCATTACTATGCTGGCATTCTACAAATGGCCAGGGTCACTGGAATTAGGGAATGAGTGAGAACAACCAGAATAATTAGTAAGAGTACAGGACACGTGTCAATAGAGTGTAGTGTCTAAGGTTGCCTTTTTGTTCATTTGCTTTATGCCATTATCATAATATTTCAATAGTGGGTGATGTGTAACAAATGTAAACATGACTTAAAGACCCAGAGGCTGAAAAGCACAAGATACATGGGATACAACAGGTTTGAGCTCTTTTCCAAATCATCCTATCACTGAAAATCAAGGATAAGACAGGGTGAGAGAAAGTCAGAGATACAATTTTTAGTTCTAGGATATTCTGTAATTGGTTTTAGCTCTATGTGTATGGAGCTCTCATGATCTAATGTTTTACCTTTGGCCACTTTACTCGCATGCAAAAGCATCAGGGAACGCAGATAAGACTGGATACTTCTTATAAAAGTACAGAGCATGAAATGATTGGCTAGAAAGGGATGAACCTGAGAAGCAGAGCTGGGATCTGAATACGCTCAAAATAGAGTATATGAAATTCTCCAAGAACCAAGAAAATATTAAAAAAAAATAATAAAAAAATTATATATTAAACTATTTAGTGAGATATATATATTATATATTAATTTTTATTTTATTTTTACTTATCTTACATATTGATGTATTTAGGGCAAGTAGCATATGGGTGATTGTGTGTGTGTGTGTATATGTGTGTTTGTGTTTGTAGTTTAGAAATGACTGAATAAAGCCATGGCAAGCAGTCAGAATTGAAAGAAATTTGGAAGAGTTGCCTGAAGAATGACAAAGAAATGACAAAGAGTTGCCTCAAGAATTGAGGTTTACTGCCAAGCTCCATACAGACATGAATGCATTTCCACATGCATGTGTGCATCTGTATATATACACGCATACTCACACATAGCTTACATATTTAAAGATTCTCTGACAGAATATCAACTGTATTCTATATACTTAAATGTTTGACTTTTCATCCATAAAATTTTATGTATTAGAAATTAACAGTTTATTAATGAATCCATTACTATAAAGTCATATTTTATTATTATTCTTATACCTGAAATATATACACTTATCCTTATAAAGTATTTTTTTTATGTTTCACTTTTGGACATAAAATTTTATCTATGGTTTCCTTTAAGAACTTCTGACACTTTCCATATTATCTATCCCAATAGCAAAACTTAACTAAAATTACATAATATTAAGATATCTATTTATTTTTGTCTTGATTTTCTTTGAAGCTGGTTCTCTGATAGCAGAGAACAGAGTTGGAAACTCAGTGTGTAACCCAATATGGCCTCCTGACACATGACATGTATCTGCCAGCAAGCCTGCCTAGAAAATCTCTCGGGGACTAATATGACACACTTAGTGACAAGACCACTGTTGCAAACAAGACATATTTTATTACCTTGATAATTAAGTGTTGATACGGGTATGTATAGGAAATATCTTATCCCAGATTTCCTATCAGTATGTATTTCCACAATTCATCCCACTGATTAAAAATAACTTTCATGAACTATGATAATAACTTCTACATTTCTATCTGGACTTGCATCAAGGTCAACAATAAATTTTCTCCTTAGAAATTAAAGGAGATATTGATACTTATTCACCCTGTTTTACCATATTCTAGTCACCATCTTTCTGCTTAAGTAAAAACATACCCACCCAAGTGTCATCTCTGCTTCTAATCTCTTTCTTTTTTTTTAATTTTTTTTATTAATTTCAGTTATTTCTGTGTGTGTATGAATGTACTGTCTGCCTGCAAGTCTGTGCACCCGTGTTGTGCAACGCCACGGAGTTCAGAAGAGGGTCTCGGATTCCCCTGGAACTGGAGTTCTCCTGGAATTGGAGCTTCAGACAGTTCTCAGCCGCCATGTGGGTGCTGGGGATCGAACCCGGGTCCTCTGTAAGAGCGGTCGGCGCTCTTAACCGCTAGGCCATCTCTCCAGCCCCTCTAATCTCTTTCTGTAGCTTATTTTCTTAGTTGCTGAATGGCTATTAATGTCAAATATTACTCTTCTCTGGGAACTCTAAATATACCCTTATCATAGTTTATTAGTTACTCGTTATTGCAAAAATAAGTGAATACACATTTAAAGATTTAAGGAGACATATATTCCAGTAGATGGCTCAATGGGTAAGGACCCTTGTTACCCATACATATATCCTGAAATATATCACCAGAACCCAATAATGGAAAGTCCTGAGTCCAAAAAGCTGCCCGTCTGATCTTCGCGATCACACCAAGGCGTGTGCTTCTTCCTCACTAAATTATCATTAAAACTATTTTAATCCAATAATTTGTTATCTATTTTCTGGAAGTCCAAAGTCTGAAACAAAACTTTTTTCAGAGTGCTTATTAGATTTTGTCAACTTGACACAAACTAGAGTCACCTGGGAAGAGGGAAACTCAACTGAGAATTTTCTTACCTTGAATTGGACTTTGATTATATCTGTGGTTATTTTCTTAAATACTTATTGAGGAGGAGGGCCCAGGCCATTTTGGGCGGTGCTATCCTTAGGCCTTAGTTGTATCCAGGGGCTCAAGAGATGGCTATGAAGTCAAGGACACTGGCTGTTCTTGCAGAGGACAAGGGTTTGTTTCTCAGCACCCACATGGTGACTAACCTTCTGTAAATCCAGTTTCAGTTATTCTGAAACTTCTGGCCACCTTGGGCATGCATTTATAAAGGCAAAACACACATAAAAATTTAAATAAAATAAAACAACTATTTAAAAGGAAGGTAGCCCCCCCCCCCAAAAAAAACAGTGGGTTTAAGCCCATACATAGGTTTTCCATGTGCTCTCTGTTTCAGTTCTAGCCTCCAGGTTCTGCCTTGAGTTCCTGCTCCAATTTTCATCAGGGATATACAGTCACCTAGGAGTTCTAAAAGGAAATAAACATTTTTTCACCAAATTCTTCTTGGTCAGTGTTTTATCACAGCAAGAGAAATAAATATAGTATACTCAGGTAAAACCAAAGCACCAACTTGCGGAGACCCTGGGGAAGTATTAGTTTCCTGGAATACCCTGGAGTCTTAACTTTTTTTTATTTTTTGAGTTTCTATCTCTAATAAAATGAATGGCAAGCCAAACCTTTTCTGTCTTCCTAATCCTGACACTGGCTACCATGCATAGCAATTCCATATAAAGGGGGTTTTGTGAGTACTTTGGGGCTGTTAAATTACATTTAACACTCTTACTTGGGCTGGAGAGATGGCCTAGCTGTTAAGAGCGCCGTCCGCTCTTGCAGAGGACCCGGGTTCGATCCCCAGCACCCACATGGCGGCCGAGAACTGTCTGAAACTCCAATTCCAGGAGAACTCCAGTTCCAGGGGAATCCGACACCCTCTTCTGACCTCCGCGGCATTGCACGACATGGGTGCACAAACTTGCATGCAGGCAGTACATTCATACACATACAGAAATAAATAAAATTAATAAAAAAATTTAAAAAAACACTCTTACTTAAACCATATTATTAGAAACCTTAAATCCACCTATAATCTCAATTTTCTTACACCTAATTTAGGATCTATATAGATGTGGAAGGTTTTATGATTCATATTTTGGAAAACATTAATTTGTCTGCTATGCAGACCTATTATAATTTCACGTAACCTGAAAATTTTCCTTTCTTTTTGTATCATATTAAACTAAGGTGGACTCTTTGTTTCTTGAAATTCTGGATGATGTTCAAATGTCAGTTACATTTTTTCTCTTCCTAATCTCCTGATAACTCACCCTTTGCTTCAGATAATTTATTTAATTGCTTTTTTTTTTGCAAAGTTCCCTCACAAAGCAGCATAGTGCACCCTTTTGTTATCATCTCATTGTGTCTTAATTTCTTCATGTGGTTAATAATGGAAACTCTTGATTTCCAATTATAAATCTAAGTACTCTAGTAACTAATTTGAGGTGTCACTTTGGCTAGATTAAGAAATACTTAGAAAATTGCTAGATTATTATTCCTGGGTATGTCTGCAAATATATTTCTTGAGGAGCTTCATGCTTGTATCAGTGGGCATAGAAAGGAAGCTACAGGGAAACCCTGTCTTGAAAAGACCAAAAAAAAGAAAAAAAAAAAAAGGAAGAATTTCTCTTGCCTTGCAGACACCAAGTAATCACTAAGAATCCAGATGAAACAAAAAGGGAAAGGTTAGGCTGGCTCAAGCTTCTTAGGGGCCCTTTTCCTCCATAACTCTTGAACATGAGAATTGCAGAATTTTTGGCTTTAGGTTCTGGTACTTGTACCAGGGTCTTCCATATTCTCATTCCTTGGTCTGGGATGGAGTTGTACCATAAGTTTCCATATTCTGTACTCAGTCATGCTACAGGATTGATTGGGTATCCTACTTAAAGACAGCATATCATGAAACTTCTGCCTTCAAGATCAGGTGAGTCACCTCAACTGAATTCTCCCTCATTTATCAATACCTAATTTCTATATATCCATTCTGTCTCAGTAATCTAAAACAATGATAACCGTGAATGAGATGTTAATTTTTAGTATTCAGATAGTGATTTCTTACAGTAGATACAAAAGTATTTGATATGTACTAGGATGGATGTTCAAAAACAATATTTCAACAATAAAATTCTGTGGTAGTCAAATTTTGCTTCACATTCAAAATCCCACTTAACTTTCTTAACTTTCAGTACAGTGATTGTCACATCAAAATTTTAGCTAAAAACAAACACTATGGTTATTTAAATTAATTTATTTGATACCATGGAATAGCAAGATTGGTTACTGAATAATATATATCTGACTGTAGATTCTGTACTTTCATAGCAAGCCAGAGACTCCCCAATATACGACTTTATGGAGATGAATAATACTAAGCCACATATTAAAAGCAGCTGCCATCTTTTTCCAATTGTAAATATTTAAGTATATCCACTGAGATATAGAAAATGTATAGACTATGGAAAAATAACTTTGTACCTACTAGGAATATGTCTCATAAGACTTCAAAGATTTTATTGAAAATAAGGTTATTATTTCATTCAAAAGAACAAGGCCTCATAATTTCTGACCTTACAGAAGGGATGGTTTAGATCATACATGTTCTCTTATTGCTCATTAGACCCCACCATGATTTACTTGGTAGATGAATCTGCATGCTTTGAATGGAGCTAGAAAAGAAAGACTTGGTTATGATATATTTAGGGCATAGTCACTTTCTGCTCTGATTTCATACTATAGTCATGTGGGAAGCTTTATAAACACATTCTCCTGGGTAATTTTCCCAAAGATGGATATTTAATTGGCATTGTGATTTTTAAGACTTCCCCAGGGGCCTATCATGCTCAGATAAAGTTCTGAATCTCAATCATAGTATGGTATGGGTTCAGGGGAGAGATTTAAGTGAAACAACAGGCTGCACAAAGCCATGTAAATGCTCAGATTTAAGAGATTAACGGTTGCTTTAAAACACACATTTTGGATAAAAATGAACATTTAAATGGAAGGTCTCTTCAGTCTAATTTCTGTACATAAGGAGCATATAAATAAGATATTTTTCTTTTATAAAATTTTATTTATTAATATATTTTTATCAAATCTAGACCTGTGTCCTCCACCCTATCTCCCCACACCACCAGAGCTCATGCATTCTGCCAAACGTGCTTTTCATCTCTTTCTCAGTCTTTCTCAATATTCTCCATGGGGAAGTTGACTGTTTTGAGCAGAAGTTCACTGTTTCAGTCAGTTCTTTGATGCAGTCCTTTATGTTGTTACTGTTGCTGTTGGCGTTGTTTCCAATTTGTATCACTCCCAACTGCTTTGGAAAAAAGTTCAAGGGGCTGTGCACAAGAAATACTTACAACTAGGTAATTGGCACTAGCATCCACAGATGAGGGACACCATTCGTCTTTTGTTTTTCTGGGACTGTGTTATTTCACTCAGCATGATGTCCTCTAGCTCCAGCCATTTTCCTGCAAACCTCATGATGTCATCTTTCATTACTGCTGCATAGAACTCCACTATGTAGATGTACCACATTTTCTCTATCCACTCATCAGTTGAGGGGCATTTGGGTTGGTTCCAGCTTTGCTATTGTGAAGAGAGCTGAAGCAAACATGGCCGTGCATGTATCTCTGTGGTGGGGTGAGTTTTGAGGGTACATGCCTAGGAGTGGTATGGCTGGGTCGGGTGGCAAGCTCATTCCAAGTCTTTAAAGGGTTCTCCACATTGCTTTCCATAGTGGCTGCACGAGTTTACATTCCAACCAGCAGTGGATGAGTATTCCCCTTTCCCCACAACCTCTCCAGCACTTGGTATCATTTGCGTTCTTGATCCTAGCCAGTTTAATTGAAGTAAGATGCTCTCTTAAAGTGGTTTTGATTTGCATTTCCTTAATGATTAGTGATGTTGAACACTTCTTTTTTTTATTAATTTTATTTATTTCTATATGTGTAGGAATGTACTGCCTGCATGCAAGTTTGTGCACCCGTGCCGTGCAATGCCGCAGAGGTTAGAAGAGGGCGTCGGATTCCCCTGGAACTGGAGTTCTCCTGGAATTGGAGTTGCAGAAGGCTCTCGGCCGCCATGTGGGTGCTGGAGATCAAACCCAGGTCCTCTGTAAGAGCGGTCGGTGCTCTTAACCGCTAGGCCACTTAAGGTGTTTCTCAGCCATCACTAATTCCTCACTTGTGAAGTCTCTGTTCAGCTCTTTGCTCCATCTATTGAGTGGGTCATTTGTTTCTTCTTTGTTTTGTTGGTAGTTTATATATTCTGGAAATCAATGCTTTGTCAGATGTTCTGCAGTGAAGGTTCCCTCCCACTCTTGGGTTTCTCTCACTTCTTGATGTTTCTTTTGAGTACAGAAGCTTTGAGTTTTATGAGCTCCCATTTGTCAACTGCCAACCTTAATTCTTGTGCAAGCTGCTGTCTGATTTAGAAATCTTTTCCTATGCCTATGTCTTGTAGTCTGCTGCCAAATTTTCTTCTATCACATTCAGAGTTTGGGGTTTCAGGTTGAGGTCTTTGATCCATCTGGAGTTGACTTGTTTTTTTTTCTTTTTTTTTTTTTTTTTAATGTGTATGAGTGTACTGTCTGCATGTAGGTTTGTGCACCCGTGCCGTGCAATGCCGCGGAGACAGAAAGAGGTCTCGGATTCCCCTGGAATGGAGTTCTCCTGGAATTGGAGTTACAGATGGTTCTCAGCCGCCATGTGGATGCTGGGGGATGGAACCCGGGTCCTGCAGAGCAGTCGGTTTTTTTTGTACAGGGGGAGAGTAGGGTTAAGTTAATTCTTCTACAAGTGGTGATCCAGTTTTGCCACACCACTTGCTGAAATGCTATCTTTTCTCCATTGGTGTCTTCTTGGCCCCTTTGTCAAAATATGGATGGGCTGAAATTGTATTGTGCCAGGTTTGGATCTTCGGTTTTGTCCATTGGTCACAAGGTCTGTTTGTGCCATACCGGAAAGCTGTTTTTATGACTGTAGCCCTATAGTATATTTGAATCTGGTATAGAGCCCCCCTGTGTAGCTCTTTCAGTCCTGGATGTTTTTGGCTATTCAGGTCTTTTGTTTTTCTCCAAATGAATTTAAGATTTTTTTTTCAAAGCCTGTGAAGAAACTCTTGGGGATTTTGATTGGGATTGATTGGATTGTAAATCTATACAAGAGTTTCGGTGTAAATGGACATTTTAACAATGTTAATTTTCCCAATCCATGAGCATGGGAGGTTTTTCCATCTTCGATATCTTCTTCAATTTCTTTCTTTAAAGGTTTAAAATTTTTGTTGTAGAGATCTTTGGGTCCTGGTTACATTTGTTCCTAGGTATTTTATGTTTTTGAGGCTATTCTGAATGGGAAGATCTCTTGAATTCTTTCTCCAGTTGCTGTTCTTGGTGTAAAGAAAGGCCATTGATTTTTTTTTTTTTTAGCTTAATTTTGTACCTGCCACTTTGCTGAAGCTGTTAATTGTTTCTCTAGGGATTTTTCTGGTGGAGTTTTAGCACCCTTAAGTAAAACAATCATTTCATCAGCAAATAGGGATAGCTTGACTTCCTCTTTTCCAATTAGAACTCCTTAATTTCTTTTCCTTTTCTAGCCTTATGTTACAGAAAGTGTTTCAGGCACTATATTGAAGAGGGGTTGACAGGGGGCAGCAGCTTTGCTGAGTTCCTACCTTTAAGGAATGTTTCTGTCATTTCACCCATTTAGTGTATTGGCTGTGGTTTTTCCTGTTATGTCTTTGTTTATTGAGGAATGGTGCCTCCCCCAATTCCTTGTGAACTTTAAAGCCTGAAGGGATGCTGATTTTGGCAAAGGCTTTTTCTTTTCAGCATCAATTGAGATGATGGTGGTGGTTTTTTTCTTTCATCATTCTTCATTATTTATGGTTTGATGATGTTTATTGATCTTCGTTGTTGAAACTCCCTGCATCTCTGGCAGAATCCAACGTGTTCACAATGGATGATCTTCTTGATGTGGGTCTGTATGCGATTTGCCAGTATCCTGTTTTAGAATTTTGGCATCTGTGTTCATTAGGGAGATGGGACTGTAATTCCCTTTTTAGTTGTATCTTTGCCTGATTTTGGTAATAGAGTGATGCTGGCTTTCATAGAATGAATTTAGGAGAATTCCCTCTGTTTGTATCCTTCCAAACAATTCAGTAATAATGTTTTGTAGGTCTTTTTTAAATGTTTTTATGAATTCTGCCATGAAACCATCTGGGCCTGGGCGTTTTTAGTTGGGGGGTCCTTATTACATATTCAATTATTCATGTATTATGGTTCTGTTTAAGCGTGGATCTCTTCTGGTTGAGCTTTGGTGATTCCCAGGTTTTCAGAGATTCATCCATTTCTTCTAGGTTTTCAAATTTGGTAGAGTTTAGGTTTTTGAAGTATTCCCCTATAATTTTCTGGATCTTTCATTGTCTGTTGTGATAGTTCCTTTTCATCATCACAGATTGTATTGATTTGAAGTTGTTCCTTCTTTTTCTTTTTGTTAACGGGGCTAGAGGCCTGTCTATAATTTTATTCTTTCAAAAAACTAACTTTTGCATTCATTGATTTTTTGTATTGTTTTCTTTTTTTCTATTCTTGAGTTCTGCTCTCTGATTTTTGTTATTTTTTCTTCCTGTCTGTTGTGTTTAGGGTTCATCTACTGTTTGCCTCTCAAGTGCTTTTAGCTGCAGTGTTAGATCATTCACTGTGTCTTTCTGTTTTTTTCTAATGTAGGCACCACAGGGCTATCCCTCTCTTAGGACTGCTTTAAAGATATCATAAGGTTTTGTTGTTTGTATTGTCATTTGTCATTGAGTTCCAGGAATGCTTTTATTTCTTTCTTTATCTCTTTCTTCTTGACCCATTCACTATCAAGAGTGTGTTGTTATAGTCTCATGGTGTTCTTGTAGCAGTAAGGCTATCCTGGTGTTGATGTTGAGCTTTATTGCACGTGGGTCTGATAGAATGCATGAAATTATCTCAATCTTTTTGTATTTGTGGAGGTTTCTTCTGTGTCCCAGTATGTGGTCATTTTGGATAATGTTCAATGGGGTGCTGAGTAGAAGTGTA
This sequence comes from Rhizomys pruinosus, assembly GCA_009823505.1. Taxonomy (NCBI): domain Eukaryota; kingdom Metazoa; phylum Chordata; class Mammalia; order Rodentia; family Spalacidae; genus Rhizomys; species Rhizomys pruinosus. Next base: position 1,385,314 of record VZQC01001350.1, read on the forward strand.
TCTCTGGAATAGGGTGGAATATTCAGTAGAGGTCTATGAGGTCCATTTGGTGTATCATATCCTTCAGTTCAATGTTTCTCTGTTATTCTTTGTCCTGTGCCTATCCAAAGACTCAGTGGGTATTGAAATCCCTACTATGAGTGATCTGGGGTTAGTGTGTGACTTGTGGTCCTGGGAGAATTGTCTTTATAAAGTTTGTGCAAGAGTTTGGGGCATATATATTCAAATGTGAAATCTTCTGGTGAATGTTCCTTTGATAAAAATGTAATGGCCTTCTTTGTCTCTTCTGATTTATTTCGAAGTCTATTTTGTCTGATATTAAAATAGCAACACCTGATTTCTTTTTGGTACCATTTACTTGGAATGTTTTTTTTCCATCCTTTCATTTTAAGGTGGTGCCTGTCCTTGAAGGTAAGATGTGTTTCTTGTAGACCGCATATCGATGGATTCTGTTTCCTAATCCATTCTCCCAGTCTATGTCTTTTGATTGGTGAATTTAGTCCATTAAATTTAAGGTTATAACTGATAGGTTTGTTTTACTTCCTTTTGCCTTATTATCCATTTGTGGTTTGGGTTTAGGTTCTACTTCTGCAGTTGTGCTTTTATGATTTCTCTTTCTAGATGCCTGGGGATGGTTTGCTCCTTCTTCTGTCCTTTGAATTGCTTCAAGTATTCTCTGAAGGGTTGGTTTTCCGGACATGTATTCTTTCAACTCGTTTATGTCTTGGAAGGTTTTTTCTCTCTCCTTCAATTATAATCAACATTTTTGCTGGGTATAGTAACTTTGGTTGACATCTATTGTCCTTTAAACACTGGGAATGCTTTGCTCCAGGTTCTTCTTCTTGCTTTCATAGTTTGCATTGAGAAGTCAGTTGTAATTCTGATGAGTTTCCCCTTTAGGTCACTTGTTTTTTTTCTCTTGTGGTTTAAGGATTTGTCTTTGTTTGGGTGTCTAGCATTTTAACTATGATGTGGCGTGGAGAATTTCTTTTGTGATCTGTCTGTTTGGAGTTCTATGTGCTTCTTGTATTTGTATTGGTTTTGTCTTTTTTTAGTTTGGGGAAGTTTTCATCTATTATTCTGTTGAATATCTGATCAATACCATTCTCTTGGGATTCTTCCTTCTCTTTATTTCCTATGATAGCAGAGGTTGATCTTTTCATAGTGTCCCACAGTGCCTGGTTGTTCCAATTTGTTTTGTATTTTTAAATTTTTTCATAATATTTCCTTGAGGTTTTTAGTTGTTCTGTGTTATCTCTTCCAGTCTGATATTCTTTGTTTCTGCTCTTCCTCCATTCTGCTTCTGAGGCTTTTTCCTTCCATTCTCTTTCCTTTGAGTGATGAGTGTTTTGATTCTTTTTCATTTCTCTTCTGATTTCTTTAGTATTTTCTACTTCCTTTTGGAACTTCTCCATCTCTTCCTCTAGCTCTTTTCTTCACTGGTTGGTTTCCTTTTCTTTTCAGCATGGGATCTTTTCATGTTTCTATTTCCTTCCAGAGTTGTCATTTCTCCTCTCTTAGGTCCTTCTTGAGTTCTTCATTCTCTTTTCTTAGTTTTTTGTTTACTCTTTATAATCTTGTAGTTCATAAGTATATTCATAATTTGCTGTTTATTTGATATCTGTGTCCCTGGGCATCCCCAGGGGGATGCCACTATAGGAATTTCCATAGGGTTGGTAGAGCTTGGGCACGGATTATCCGCCTTTACCAGTGTATCTCTTCTTGTGTTCCTGGCATATGGGCTTCTCCTTGCCCTGTATTCAATGTGGGTCCCAATGCCTCTTCACTTTGTTGAAGGCTTGCTTGCTTCCCTCCTTCAGATGCCTTCATATTCCCAGTTTGGTGGGGGGGGAGGGGTCTTATCCTGATACTTGTGCTTCAGCTGGTCTTGGGAGATCTCAGATCTCAAGACTCACACACCCTACCTTTAATACCTGCTGAGGATAACTCCCCCCCACAGGCACAAAAGCCAATTAAGCCAGGACAACTATATTAACTAGATCAAATCAACAATCAGCCTTGCTGAAGCACCCAGCTCCTACCTACCCTATCCTATACGCATTTGGGGCTATGCTTAGCTGGTCGAAGATCTTGGATCATTTTTTCAATATACATATTCAATGTGTATAACATATATATGATATATTTATCATAGTATAAATTAATGTAGATTTATAAATTTAAATAATATTTTCTAACCCTTAGCATGTGACATTGCTTATCTTGAAATACTCAAGCAGTAAGTTCTTTTCATTTTCTCTTCCTTGGATTGGAGATTTTACATATAGCTTAAAAAGAGCTAGTAAATTTCATAGGAAATCAGACTGAGCTACTGATAGGATAGCTCAGGCTGGGACAAGGAAAAACATAAAATATAGTAGGTCATTTTGCTTCTATCACTTTTCTCTTTGAGGGAAACTGCCTCTTCTAAATCTCTAAATGTAAGGTGTGCAATGCATTTTTACCTTCTCTTTTTGATATTTAATATTCATCCACATAGGATCCAGCTAATCTAAGTAATAGAATACAGGCAAATTTTAAACATGGTTATGTTTTAATAATAATAAATACAATACAGTCATTACTATGTTAGCCAATATATGAGTCTGAAATATTAGAAATGAGAACCATAAAATGACTGGTTTATCAGTAGAATAGACTAAATCCTGCAGAAAGAACATACTCAAAACTCCTAATGGAATATTTGAATATAGTAATTATATACTCAATATATGAATCTGGTGAATATTACACTAGATACCACATAAAAAGGAAAAGCAACCAATTAACAAAAGTTCCCATTTTTCTTCTTCTGATTAAATTTAAGAGTAAAATGCACATTAAATAGTGATTTTGCCTCAAAAAATATTGTTACTATTTATATATATTTTATTGTATTGGTAATATTTGTTAGTCTGCCTACTCTTTTGGTATTCCTCATCTGAGCTCTGTGTAATGCCAATGACTGTGTCTGTACATGAGTTGAATTATAATTTTGAATGCATAATAAAACCATAAAGGAAAATTTCACTCAACATGAAAACCAGAGTGAGGCAGGGCAACAGCACGAAAAATTTCTGACTTTTATAAGCATAGGTTCTTGGTGAGCTTTTTGATTTAATTTTCTGTGACTGTTCTTTAAGCATGTGACTTTTCACATAACAACCTTACTGAAAAAAGCAGAAATGAAAATATGCTTGAAATTATCTGAACTATGTGCTGAAAGCTGAAGTAAAGTGGCAATAGTCATGGCTAAAATGCAAGAAACTGAAAAAAAAAATAGAGGAGTAATTTGAGTGTACAACAGACCAGTTATCAAAGTGCTGGAATACTTTGTTGCCATGGCAAAAGGGGAGCAAAATGGACATTTTGAGACTTACTCAGCAGGCCTGAGATCAGTCAATGGCTCTGAGCAGCTGCTCTGCACATGTCATCAGAATTGATGTTGATTTCAACAACTTCCATAGGTAGAAGACCAGAAAACAGAATTCATACCCTTCCTACTTACTTAGTTCTACTCCCTTCTTCACAATGCCTCTTCAACAGACAGTCACTTTCTGCATTTGTTCGAGCTCCTTTTTTTAATACTCTGCTCATCAACTCTGGCCTCAACTGAAACTAGACTTTTTTTGAACTGACTGGGTGAAGTCATTCTGAATTATGACATTATTTTCCTACTTGAATTTTATTTTGCAATAAGAAGTATTAATCTATGGGTATATTAAACCAAATTCATTCAGTCTCAGAGACATTGTAAAAAATAATCTAAAGATTTGAAGCTGGGATCCACAAATGAGAAAAAATTACAACACTTGTTTTTCTGAATCTAGGTAACCTCTCTTAGCATAAAAGTTTTTAATTCCATCCATTTACAGCTAATTTCATGACTTTCATTTTCTGCTTTACTTGCTGAGTAGAACTCCATAGTACAAATATTCCACATTTTGCATTATCCATTCTTTGGTTAAGGGACATTTTATATTTCCTAATTATTATGAAGAGCAGAAACCAACATGGATGGAGCAAATGTCTCTGTAGTAGAATATTGAGATCCTTGATTATATGCCCATGTGTTTTAGAGATGATATTGGTAGAATTACTTTTACTTTACTTTTTTATAGGAGATCTCCACACTGATTGCACAGTGGCTGCACACAATTTGAAAAACATCAGCAGTGCATGATGATTCCCATTTCCCTACTCCTACTCCATCCCACCATTTTAATGTTTTTTTGATCATAGCCGTTTTGACTAAGGTAAGATGAAATGTTAAAGTAGTTTCAGTGTAATTCTATTTCTTTTTTTTAATTGATGCTTTGTGTATTTAGTTCATTCATCATTTTCCATTCAGTTCAGGCATATATCCCTCCTTCCCCCACCCACTTCCCCCCACCCCACCCCACCCATCCCCAGATCATGCATTCTTGCCGTAACTTTTCTGCATCTTTCTTGGGTTTTTTTGTTTTGTGTTTTTGTTTTTTTTTTTTTTAACAAATTAACTGATAATCTGTGAGTACAAGCATCCTTCATGTAAAACCAATTTGCGAGCAGTTGTGCCCAAATCCACACAGCTCATAGGTTCCACACCATCAGCAGGAGGGGCTTGTATTTTCAATCAAGTTGATCAAATGAGTGTCCAGTCTATATTGTTGTAGTTTCACACATTCACCACCCAATTGAGCCACTCATCTAATCTCATGCATTCTAACTCACTTTACGCGCCCTCTTCCCGCACAGACTTGTCTCCCGCATTGTCCCAGGCTTAGAAAAGGGAACAGGTGGAGAGAAGCAAAACAGATCTACACTTTCTCTGGAGCTGTTGTCTTGGTCTCTGTCAATTCTAGGCTCTTTTCTTTCATGGGCTGCAGCTTGTCCAGGCATAACCTTTCGATCCTACTAATGAAAACATGCAATTTAGATATGATAGTATTTTAAACGGTATAAATATAGCCTTTCAAATCCTACTAATGAAGCACAAGCAATTAGATATATAGGGATTTAAACAGTACTAATTGTTATGGTAGGTTACTTTTGGTATAGCACAGATGTTTGGATGGTATGTTAATCCATGAATTACATTTTCTTCTGTTTAGGTAAACAGGGTTCTGGAGACGCCATAAAAAACAGCGCCAGGCCAGGATCGAAAGGTTATTCCTGGACAAACTGTGCCAGCCCATGAAAGGAAACAGCCAGAATTGACCAGAGTCCAAGTCAAGACTCCAGAGAGAGTGGACTGTTTACCTCTCATCCACCTGTGCCCCTTTTTAGGCCTAGGGAACAACTGCGGAAGAGGGGGCGTGGTAGAATGTAAGGGCTGCGATTGGGTGAATGGTGAAACTACAGCAATGTAGACTGGACACTCATTGATCAACTTGATTGAACAACAACCTGTCCCCCCCACTGGATGGTGGGGCTGTAGGTGTTTGGGCACAACAGCCTTCAGATAGGTTTTTGCATGAGGGGACTTGTACTCAGGGATTATCACTTATAGCTAAAAATGAAAAAAAAAAACTGAGAGAAAGATGCAGAGCAGTTATGGCAGAATGCATGATCTGGGATGGGGTGGGGGGGAGGGAAAGGGAAATAAGCCTGAACTGAATTGGAAAAATGTATGAAATGCACAAGCATCAATAAAAATTAATTTAAAAAAAAAAAAAAAAAAAAGGATAACAGGTGTCTTCGTGTGGTTATATACATCCCCTAACCATTAGAGGATGTAGCTTTGGCATCAGCCATGGGTTATTCCTCCAAGGAGAGGCTAATGCCCTTAGATTTGGGATATACAGACACTATGGCTGCCACGCTGCACAGTATTTCCGGCAGATGAGGTGGTGCTGGTGCTCGGAGGCTGTTGTGACTATTTATTACATGAGTTCAACAAGTACCAGTTTTGCCCGACTTTGTCTACAGGATACATGGGTGTTTTAGGATTAGTAAAGAGTAAATATGTGAATTAAACAACATTGGTTCAAGGCTGATAAAAACGGTAATGACATCTGATTTGATTAAGATTGGTGATATAAATTGCTGTTGTCCACATTACCTTTGATTAAAAACTGAATAACAAACTTTGGGATTGGTATAGAACAAAGTGTTTCTCTCAGTAGATTTTGAGGGTAAGAGGAGTCATATAGTATCGACCGCATAGTAGCAATCTCCTGTCACTATAGGATGATTTTAATTTAAAAATAAAGAATTTGTTTTCTCCTTCAAGGTAATCACATACAGTCAACCCAAAAAAAAAAAAAGAGACCAAACGGATGAAATCTGTGCCTTGATTCCACCCCTATAGTAAATATAAATACAAACGCTTTTTTTGAGACTCATGGGTCAAGAAAATGAAAAACCTAAAATAATAAAAGGGATATAGATAGATACGAAAACTTTTTTGTCAAAAAACCTTGGCAATCCAAATCTTAAAACTGAACGAAATACGGAAAGGATTTGTATGTCCAGACCAGGGCCAACGGAGATAGCGACCAAGCATTAAATGGGCGGAGAAAGGAAAAAGAAGTGAAAAAGAGGGGGAGGGGAAGGGGGGGGGGCGGAATGAACAAGAAAAAGGAAGGGGGGGGAAAGNGTTTACATTCCCACCAGCAGTGGATGAGTGTTCCCCTTTCCCCACAACCTCTCCAGCACTTGGTATCATTTGTTTTCTTGATCCTAGCCAGTCTTATTGGAGTAAGATGATATCTTAAAGTGGTTTTCATTTGCATTTCCTTAATGATTAGTGATGTTGAGCAGTTCTTGAGGTGTTTCTCAGACATCTCTAATTCCTCGCTTGTGAAGTCTCTGTTCAGTTCTTTGCTCCATCTATTGAGCGGGTCGTTTGTTTTCTTTTTTCTTTGTTTTTTGAGTAGTTTATATATTCTGGAAATCAATGCTTTGTCAGATGTATCTGCAGTGAAGGTTTCCTCCCACTCTGTGGGATTTCTCTTCACTTCCTTGATTGTTTCTTTTGATGTACAGAAGCTTTTGAGTTTGATGAGGTCCCATTTGTCAATTGTCGACCTTAATTCTTGTGCAGCTGCTGTCTGATTTAGGAAGTCTTTTCCTACGCCTATGTCTTGTAGTCTGCTGCCAACTTTTTCTTCTATCACCTTCAGAGTTTGGGGTTTCACGTTGAGGTCTTTAATCCATCTGGAGTTGACTTTTGTACAGGGTGAGAGGTAGGGGTTTAATTTCATTCTTCTACAAGTGGTGATCCAGTTTTGCCAACACCACTTGCTGAAGATGCTATCTTTTCTCCATTGTGTCTTCTTGGCCCCTTGTCAAATATGAGATGGCTGAAATTGTATGTGCTCAGGTTTGGATCTTCGGTTTTGTTCCATTGGTCAACAGGTCTGTTTTGTGCCAGTACCAGGCTGTTTTTATGACTGTAGCCCTATAGTATAGTTTGAAGTCTGGTATAGAGCCCCCCTGTGTAGCTCTTTTCAGTCCTGGATGTTTTGGCTATTCAGGGTCTTTTGTTTTTCCAAATGAATTTAAGGATTTTTTTTTTCAAAGCCTGTGAAGAAACTCTTGGGGATTTTGATTGGGATTGTTAAATCTATACAAGAGTTTCGGTAAAATGGACATTTTTACAATGTTAATTTTCCCAATCCATGAGCATGGGAGGTTTTTCCATCTTCTGATATCTTCTTCAATTTCTTTCTTTAAAGGTTTAAAATTTTTGTTGTAGAGATCTTTGGTGTCTCTGGTTACATTTGTTCCTAGGTATTTTATTGTTTTTGAGGCTATTCTGAATGGGAAGATCTCTTTGAATTCTTTCTCCAGTTGCTTGTTCTTGGTGTAAAGAAAGGCCATTGATTTTTTTTTTTTTTAGCTTAATTTTGTATCCTGCCACTTTGCTGAAGCTGTTAATTGTTTCTAGGAGTTTTCTGGTGGAGGTTTTAGCATCCCTTAAGTAAACAATCATTTCATCAGCAAATAGGGATAGCTTGACTTCCTCTTTTCCAATTAGAACTCCTTTAATTTCCTTTTCTAGCCTTATTGTTACAGAAAGTGTTTCAAGCACTATATTGAAGAGGGGTGGTGACAGGGGACAGCTTTGCTGAGTTCCTACCTTTAAAGGGAATGTTTCTGTCATTTCCCCATTTAGGATGATATTGGCTGTGGGTTTCCTGTATATGGCTTTGATTATATTGAGGAATGGTGCCTCCAATCCAATTCCTTGTAGGACTTTAAGCCTGAAGGGATGCTGGATTTTGGCAAAGGCTTTTTCAGCATCAATTGAGATGATGGTGTGGTTTTTGTCTTTCATTCCATTTATGGGTTTGATGATGTTTATTGATCTTCGTGTGTTGAACCATCCCTGCATCTCTGGCATGAATCCAACGTGTTCACAATGGATGATCTTCTTGATGTGGGTCTGTATGCGATTTGCCAGTATCCTGTTTAGAATTTTGGCATCTGTGTTCATTAGGGAGATGGGACTGTAATTCTCCTTTTTAGTTGTATCTTTGCCTGATTTTGGTAATAGAGTGATGCTGGCTTCATAGAATGAATTTAGGAGAATTCCCTCTGTTTGTATCCTTCCAAACAATTTCGGTAATAATGGTTGTAGGTCTTTTTGAAATGTTTTATTGAATTCTGCCATGAAACCATCTGGGCCTGGGCTTTTTTAGTTGGGGGGTCTCTTATTACATATTCAATTTATTCATGTATTATGGTTCTGTTTAAGCTGTGGATCTCTTCTTGGTTGAGCTTTGGTGATTCCCAGGGTTTCAGAGATTCATCCATTTCTTCTAGGTTTTCAAATTTGGTAGAGTTTAGGTTTTTGAAGTATTCCCCTATGATTTTCTGGATCTTTTCATTGTCTGTTGTGATAGTTCCCTTTTCATCACAGATTGTATTGATTTGAAGTTGTTCCTTCTTTCTTTTTGTTAACGGGGCTAGAGGTCTGTCTATAATTTTTATTCTTTCAAAAAACTAACTTTTGCATTCATTGATTTTTTGTATTGTTTTCTTTGTTTCTATTTCATTGAGTTCTGCTCTGATTTTTGTTATTTCTTCCTGTCTGTTGTGTTTAGGGTTCATCTACTGTTGCCTCTCAAGTGCTTTTAGCTGCAGTGTTAGATCATTCACTTGTGCTCTTTCTGTTTTTCTAATGTAGGCACCCAGGGCTATCCCTCTTAGGACTGCTTTTAAGATATCATATAGGTTTTGTTGTGTTGTATTGTCATTGTCATTGAGTTCCAGGAATGCTTTTATTTCTTTCTTTATCTCTTTCTTGACCCATTCACTATTCAAGAGTGTGTTGTTTAGTCTCCATGTGTTCTTGTAGGCAGTAAGGCTTATCCTGGTGTTGATGTTGAGCTTTATTGCACTGTGGTCTGATAGAATGCATGAAATTATCTCAATCTTTTTGTATTTGTGGAGGTTTCTTCTGTGTCCCAGTATGTGGTCGATTTTGGATAATGTTCAATGGGGTGCTGAGTAGAAAGTGTATTCTCTGGAATTAGGGTGGAATATTTAGTAGAGGTCTATGAGGTCCATTTGGTGTATCATATCCTTCAGTTCAGATGTTTCTCTGTTTATTCTTTGTCCTGTTGGCCTATCCAAAGGACTCAGTGGGGTATTGAAATCCCCTACTATGAGTGTACTGGGGTTAGTGTGTGACTTGTGGTCCTGGAGAATTGTCTTTATAAAGTTTGGTGCACCAGAATTTGGGGCATATATATTCATAATTGTGAAATCTTCTTGGTGGATTGTTCCTTTGATGAAAATGTAATGGCCTTCTTTGTCTCTTCTGATTTCTTTTACTTTGAAGTCTATTTTATCCGATATTAAAATAGCAACACCTGCTTTCTTTTTGGTACCATTTGCTTGGAATATTTTTTTCCATCCCTTCACTTTAAGGTGGTGCCTGTCCTTGAAGGTAAGATGTGTTTCTTGCAGACAGCATATCGATGGATTCTGTTTCCTAATCCAGTCTCCCAGTCTATGTCTTTTGATTGGGGAATTTAGTCCATTAATATTTAAGGTTATGACTGATAGGTTTGTGTTGCTTCCTTTTGCCTTATTATCCATCTGCGGTTTTGATTTAGGTTTCTACTTCTGCAGTTATGCTTTTATTGATTTCTCCTTCTAGTTGCCTGGGGTTGGTTGCTCCTTTCTTCTGTTCTTTGAATTGCTTCAAGTATTCTCTGAAGGGTTGGTTTTCCGGACATGTATTCTTTCAAGTTGTTTATGTCATGGAAGATTTTCCTCTCTCCTTCCACTATGATTGACATTTTTGCTGGGTATAGTAACCTGGGCTGGCATCCATTGTCCCTCAACACTGGGAATGCTTTGCTCCAGGTTCTTCTTGCCTTCATCGTTTGCCATGAGAAGTCCGTTGTTATTCTGATAGGTTTCCCCTTATAGGTCACTTGTTGTTTTTCTCTTGTCGCTTTAAGAATTTTGTCTTTGTTTTGGGTGTCTAGCATTTTAACTATGATGTGGCGTGGAGAATTTCTTTTCTGATCTTGTCTGTTTGGAGTTCTATGTGCTTCTCGTATTTGTATTGGTTTGTCTTTTTTTAGTTTGGGGAAGTTTTCATCTATTATTCTGTTGAATATCTGATCAATACCATTCTCTTGGGATTCTTCTTCTTCCTTTATTCCTATGATGCAGAGGTTTGATCTTTTCATAGTGTCCCACAGTTCCTGGTTGTTCCAATTTGGTGTATTTTTAAATTTTTCATAATATTTCCTTGAGGTTTTTAGTTGTTCTGTGTTATCTCTTCCAGGTCTGATATTCTTTGTTCTGCTTCCTCCATTCTGCTTCTGAGGCTTTTTCCATTCCTTTCCTCTTGATTGCATGAGTGTTTGATTTCCTTTTTCATTTCTTCTTCTGATTTCTTTAGTATTTCTACTTCCTTTTGGAACTTCTCAATCTCTTCCTCTAGCTCTTTTCTTCACTGGTTGGTTTCCTTTTCTTTTTCAGCATGGGATCTTTTCAGTGTTTCTATTTCCTTCCAGAGTTTGTCATTCTCTCTCTCTAGGTCCTTCTTGAGTTCTTCATTCTCTTTTCTTAGTTTTTTGATTTACTCTTTATAATCTTGTAGTTCATTAAGTATATTCATAATTGTGTTTTTGATATCTGTGTCCTGGGCCATCCCCAGGGGGATGCCACTATAGGAATTTTCCATAGGGTTGGTAGAGCTTGGTGCAGGATTATCCTGCCCCTTTACCATGTTATCTCTTCTTCGTGTTCCTGGCATATGGGCTTCTCCTTGCCTGTATTGCAATGTGGGTCCCAAATGCCTCTTCACTTTGTTGAAGGCTTGCTTTGCTTCCCTCCTTCAGATGCCTTCATATTCCCAGTTGGTGGGGGGGAGGGGTCTTTAGCCCTGATACTTGTGCTTCAGCTGGTCTTGGGAGATCTCAGATCTCAAGACTTACACAACCCTACCTTTTATACCACCTGGGAGGAATACTCTGCCCCCACAGGCACAAAAGCCAATTAAGCCAAAGACAACTGGATTAACGGATTAACTAGATTAAGCCAATCAACAATCAGCCTTGCTGAAGCACCCAGCTCCTACCTACCTACCTGCATTTGCTTCAGCTGGTCTCGGGAGATCTTGGATCAAGATATTTCTTTCAATATACAGTAATTCAATGTTGTGATAGACATATATATTGATATTATTATATACAGTATAAATTAATGTAGATTTATAAATTTAAATAATATTTTCTAACCCTTAGCATGTGACATTGCTTATCTTGAAATACTCAAAAGCAGTAGTTCTTTTCATTTTCTCTGGATTGGAGATTTTACATATAGCTTAAAAAGAGCTAGTAAATTTCATAGGAAATCAGACTGAGCTACTGATAGGATAGCTCAGGCTGGGACAAGGAAAAACATAAAATATAGTAGGTCATTTTGCTTCTATCACTTTTCTCTTTGAGGGAAACTGCCTCTTCTAAATCTCTAAATGTAAGGTGTGCAATGCATTTTTACCTTCTCTTTTTGTATTTAATATTCATCCACATGAGGATCCAGCTAATCTAAGTAATAGAATACAGGCAAATTTTAAACATGGTTATGTTTTAATAATAATAAATACTAATACAGTCATTACTATGTTAGCCAATATATGAGTCTGAAATATTAGAAATGAGAACCATAAAATGACTGGTTTATCAGTAGAATAGACTAAATCCTGCAGAAAGAACATACTCAAAACTCCTAATGGAATATTTGAATATAGTAATTATAACTCAATATATGAATCTGGTGAATATTACTATCTAGATACCACATAAAAAGGAAATAGCACCAAATTAACATAAAGTTCCCATTTTTCTTCTCTGATTAAATTTTAAGAGTAAAATGCACATTAAATAGTGATTTGCTCAAAAATATTTGTTACTAATTTTATATATTTTTATTGTATTGGTAATATTTGTTAGTCTGCCTACTCTTTTGGTATTCCTCATCTGAGCTCTGTGTAATGCCAATGACTGTGTCTGTACATGAGTTGAATTATAATTTTGAATGCATAATAAAACCATAAAGGAAAATTTCACTCAACATGAAAACCAGAGTGAGGCAGGGCAACAGCACGAAAAATTTCTGAGCTTTTATAAGCATAGGTTCTTGGTGAGCTTTTTGATTTAATTTTCTGTGACTTTCTTTTAAGCATGTGACTTTTCACATAACAACCTTACTGGAAAAAAGCAGAAATGAAAATATGCTTGAAATTATCTGAACTATGTGCTGAAAGCTGAAGTAAAGTGGCAATAGTCATGGCTAAAATGCAAGAAACTGAAAAAAAAAATAGAGGAGTAGATTTGAGTGTACAACAGACCAGTTATCAAAGTGCTGGAATACTTTGTTGCCATGGCAAAAGGGGAGCAAAATGGACATTTTGAGACTTACTCAGCAGGCCTGAGATCAGTCAATGGCTCTGAGCAGCTGCTCTGCACATGTCATCAGAATTGATGTTGATTTCAACAATGCCATAGTGAGAGACAGAGAAACAGAATTCATAGCCCTTCCTACTTACTTGATTCTACTCCCTTCTTCACAATGCCTCTTCAACAGGACAGTCACTTTCTGCAGTTGTTCAGGCTCCTTTTTTTAATACTCTGCTCATCAACTCTGGCCTCAACTGAAACTAGACTTTTTTTGAACTGACTGGGTGAAGTCATTCTGAATTATGACATTATTTTCCTACTTGAATTTTATTTTGCAATAAGAAGTATTAATCTATGGTATATTACCAAATTCATTCAGTCTCAGAGACATTGTAAAAAATAATCTAAGGATTTGAAGCTGGGATCCACAAATGAGAAAAAAATATACAACACTTGTTTTTCTGAATCTAGGTAACCTCTCTTAGCATAAAAGTTTTTAATTCCATCCATTTACATGCTAATTTCATGACTTCATTTTCTGCTTTACTGCTGAGTAGAACTCCATAGTACAAATATTCCACATTTTCATTATCCATTCTTTGGTTAAGGGACATTTTATATTTCCTAATTATTATGAAAAGAGCAGAAACCAACATGGATGAGCAAATGTCTCTGTAGTAGAATATTGAGTCCTTTGATTATATGCCATGTGTTTTTAGAGATGGATTATATGGTAGAATTACTTTTACTTTTTTTAAGGAGATCTCCACACTGATTGCACAGTGGCTGCACCAATTTGAAAAACATCAGCAGTGCATGATGATTCCCATTTCCCTACTTCCTCACCACCATTTAATGTTTTCTTGATCATAGCCGTTTTGACTAAGGTAAGATGAAATGTTAAAGTAGTTTCAGTTTACATTTCTTTTTTTTAATTGATGCTTTGTGTATTTCATTCATCATTTTCCAATTCAGTTCAGGCATATATCCCCTTCCCTTCCCCCCACCCCACCCCTACCCATCCCAGATCATGCATTCTGCCGTAACTTTTCTGCATCTTTCTTGGGTTTTTTGTTTTGTTTGTTTTCATTTTTTTTAACAAAAAGTGATAATCTGTGAGTACAAGCATCCTTCATGTAAAACCAATTTGCGAGCAGTTGTGCCCAAATCCACACAGCTCATAGGTTCCACCATACAGCAGGAGGGGCTTGTATGTTCAATCAAGTTGATCAAATGAGTGTCCAGTCTATATTGTTGTAGTTTCACCATTCACCCCAATTGCAGCCCTTACATTCTACCGCGCCCCCTCTTCCGCAGATTGTTCCCTAGGCTTAGAAAAGGGGAACAGGTGGATGAGAAGCAAAACAGTCTACTTTCTCTGGAGCTGTTGTCTTGGTCTCTAGTCAATTCTGGCTCTTTTCTTTCATGGGCTGCCAGCTTGTCCAGGCATAACCTTTCGATCCTACTAATGAAAAACATGCAATTAGATATATAGGTATTTAAACGGTATAATACATAGCCTTTCAATCCTACTAATGAAGCACACGCAATTAGATATATAGGTATTTAAACAGTACTAATTGTTATGGTAGGTTACTTTGGTATAGACACAGATGTTTGGATGGTATGTTAATCCATGAATTACATTTTCTTCTGTTAAGGATAACAGGGTCTGGAGACGCCATAACGCGCCAGGCCAGGATCGAAAGGTTATTCCTGGACAAACTGTCAGCCCATGAAAGGAAACAGCCAGAATTGACCAGAGTCCAAGTCAACAGCTCCAGAGAGAGTGGACTGTTTTACCTCTCATCCACCTGTGCCCCTTTTCTAAGCCTAGGGAACAACCTGCGGAAGAGGGGGCGTGGTAGAATGTAAGGGCTGCGATTGGGGTGAATGGTGAAACTACAGCAATGTAGTCTGGACATTTATTTGACCAACATAATTGTACATAAAAGCCTGTTCACCCCCCACTGGATGTGTGGGGCTGTAGGTTTTGGGCACAACAGCCTGCAGATAGGTTTTGCATGAAGGATGCTTGTACTCATGGATTATCATTATAGCTAAAAATGAAAAAAAAAAACTGAGAGAAAGATGCAGACAGTTTGGCAGAATGGATGATCTGGGATGGGGTGGGGGGGAGGGAAGGGAAATAAGCCTGAACTGAATGGAAAAAAGTGATGAAATGCACAAAGCTCAATAAAAATTAATTTAAAAAAAAAAAAAAAAAAAAAAGGATAACAGGGTCTTCGTGTGGTTTATAAACATCTCCTAACCATTAGAGGATGTAGCTTGTGGCACAGCCGTGGGTTATTGCTCCAAGGAGAGAGCAATAGCCAATTAGATTTGGGATATACCGACATATGGCTGCACTGCTGCACAGTATTTCCAGGCAGATGGGTGTAGCTGGTGCTGACGGAGGCGTGTTGCTTGACTATTTAATTGACATGAGTTCAACAAGTATCCAGTTTTGCCCAGACTTTGTCTACAGGATCATTGGTGTTTTAGGACTTGTAAGAAATATGTGATATTAAACAACATTGGTTTAAAGGCTGATAAAAACGGTAATGCATCTGAGTTAATTGGTGATATAAAATGCTGTTGTCCACATTACCTTTGATTAAAAACTGAATAACAATTACTTTGGGATTGGTATAAACAATTTTCTCTATAATTTTGCTGTCATTAGTATCACCTAGTCGCATTCCTTTCACTATGGTGATTTAATTTAAAAAAAGTTTGTTTTCCCAAGTAATCACATACAGTTAACCCAAAAAGCATGGACAACTGATGAAATCTGTGCCGTGATCCACCCTATAGGTAAATATAATACAACTGCTTTTTTGAGACTCATGGGTTCAAATGAAAACCTAAATAAAAAAGGGGATATAGTATAGAAAAACTTTTTGTCGAAAAAACCTTGCAATCCAAATCTTAAAACTAACTACGGAAAGGATTTGTATGTTCCACAGGCCAGAGTATCACCAATAATGGCTGAGAACGAAAATGCAGCTTTGCAGTGAGTAGGATGTACAGAAAGTGCCGAAAGAAGGATTGACTCCTCTGGGCATTGAAGGGAAGAAATGCCTCAGATTGCTGCAGACATCAGGCCCCTCTGGATTCCTACCAGTAACAACTATTTTTAATGAATCCTAACGAAGCTTACCTTCTTAGGTGCCACAAAGGTTTTAATACAAGAGAATTTCTTAACTCCCCCCCCATAGAATAAGGAGAAATATGATGATGATGAGGTCGTCTTTCCAGCTGTAGATTGGAGCCAGCTGTTATAGAGTGTATTCTCTTGTAAAATCAGTAAAATTGCCTTCTTTAATTGACAAATTAATGGACATAGAAACTGTTGAAAAGGATTATTCTCTATTCAGACCAAATATTAATGCTAAAGTCTCCTTAACCTATGCAAACTTTAAGCAAAATATATTAATACAGGAAGCTCTGACATCAACATGGATTATTTCTACAAGGGAGATGTTGGCCAGGGGATCCAAAGCCCCCACAAAAGGTAAAGCTCCTTGCCTCCAAATGGGATATCTGCAGAATAGAGGCTGATTAGGCCCTGCTGTTGAAGACCTGAATATAAACATGGTAAAGATTTATGGAAACCGCACTTGCAAGGTATACAGATGGTCTCTGGAATACCAGAGAGTGGTTAACCAAAGGCCACTAAACCAATAAAGAAATATAGATCTCTTTCTTATTTGCTGAGGATGTTGTGAGAATATGTACTGATATAACCACAGGAAAATGGAAAGTCACCAAGGAGGGAAAGTAGGAAAAGGAGCTTGAGAGTAGGGGATAGTAGGAAACAAGAGTTATGAAGCAGGAAATTGGGAAAATTGGGAAAGAAGAAGCAGGTCTATACAGGACCTGGGAGAAGAAAGAGAAACAAATAATACCTAAGTGGTAATGAAAGATCAAAAAGAAATTCAGCATTTAATAAGACTACTGAAAATGTACATCATGGTGGTTTGAGAGTGTCCCCCATAGGCTTTAAGTATGCAGACATTTTGTCTTCAGTTGGTGGCACTGTTCTTGGAGGTCTTAGCAGGTGTAACAGTGCTAGAGGAAGTACATCACTTGGGGGTGGGCTTAGTGAGTTTAACAAGCCTTGCTGTGTTTCTCTCTCTCTCTCTCTCTCTTCTCTCTCTCTCTCTCTCTCTCTCTTTCTCTCTTCTTCCTGTGCTCATTGTGAGTTGTGACCCTTGGCTGCTCCAGCCCCGGCCACCATGCCTTCCATCACAATGGACTCTAATTTCCTGGAACCACCAATTGTGAGCTCAAATAAACTCTTCCTTTTATAAGTTCCCTTGGTCATCGTGGTTTATCACAGCAACAGAAAAGTGACTAATACAGTTATTTGGTACCAGAGAGTGGGCTGTTGGCTGTGAAGAACCTGACCATGTGGATGTTTGGAGAAATGTGGAAGACTTTGGAACTTTGGGCTAGAAAAGCTGTTGACTACTATAAGCAGAGCTTAATGGGCCATTCTAGTAAAAGCATGGAAGAAAACATTGCTGCAAAACTGTAGTTCCAGTTGAAAATAAAGACTTAGGCAGCAACTGGGATGTTTTGATAAAGAGTCTGGCAGCAGTTTGCCCACAGCATAAATGCTTGCCTGATGCTAAGTTGAAAAGCAATGGAATAATGTCTTTGGCAGAGGATATTTCAAGACAGCCTAATGTAGAAACGGTGGTGTGGCTATTCATGGTGAATATTGTAGAGATCTACAGTGAAGAAGAGCAGATGGGGCAGAAAGAGATGCAGAATGTACAATTTGGATCTGAAAACCGCACTAGGAAGATCAAAGATGAGGCCAAGGCATGTGAAGGAGAGGTTCATTTTGATAAGGAGATTAAAGTGATTAAGGAGAGGCCTAGCTATTTACAAGTAAACAGTGGGAAAAGTGAGATTAAAGTGATTAAGGAGGGGACTCAAGATTTACAAGTAAACAACAGAAATAGTATGTTCAGGGCAAGACCACACCCAGCTAATCCTCCAACTTTTGAAGGGAAAATACTGAAAGGGTTTTCTGCTCCAACAAGTCTAGGGCAGAGAAAATTTGCAAATTTGTTGAAATAGGCCAGGGTCCATCCCAAACTTGCAGCCAGACTTGGCAGTTTCATTCACATGGTGCTGGCTTTAGAGGCATGAAGTTTGCAAGAGTGAAGGGGTCATCAGTTCTTCCTCAACGGTTTCAGAGAGCCGACAAGGTCAGGCAAAGTGAAGCAGGGGCATCCCTGAATAAAGAAGGCCCTGATAGGCCATTGCATGAAGCTGTGACTGTGAAGCCTGGTTGGCAAGGGAGACCCCAAGAAGACATTCAAGATGCCACAGCTATGAGATATTTGCCAAGGAGAGCTGCATACAGGGAGTGGTACCAGCCTAAGGAAGAGATCCATGTTGCATGTAATCCTGGAAGAGCTGAGCCATCTAAGCCCTTTGGAAGTAAATTCCCAGAAGTTGCACATGGAGCTACTGGACTTCGTGTTTGTCCTGCTGGTTTTTGGTCTTGTTTTGGTCCAGTTTTTCCTCACTATGCCTCTATTCTTCCCTTTTGGAATGGGAAAGTATTTTCGGTTCCACTGTATGTTGGGAGTATGTAATTTGCCTTTTGATTTTACAGGAGCTTACAAGTTAAGAGGTTAGCCTGTGTCTCAGAAGATTTTGGACTATAGACTTTTGAATAGAATTGAGACTAGTAAAGACTATGGGGACTTTTAAGGTTGGACTAAATGCATTTTTCATTTTATATGGTCAGGAGCCTTTGGGGGCCAGGGAGTGGAATGTGGTAGTTTGAGAGTGTCCCCCACAGTCTTGAAGTATTCAGACATTTTGTCTCCAGTTGGTGGCACTGTTCTTGAAGGTATTAGAAGGTGTAGCCGTGCTGGAGGAAGTACATCACTGGGGGCAGGCTTAGTGAGTTTAACAAGCTTTGTGGTCTCCAGTCTCTCTCTCTCTCTCTCTCTCTCTCTCTCTCTGCTTCCTTTGCTCATTGCGAGATGTGACCTTCAGCTTGCTGCTCCAGCCCCAGCCACCATGCTTTCCACCACAATGGACTCTAATTCCCTGGAACCATCAATCATAAGCTCAAATAAACTCTTCCTTTTATAAGTTCCCTTGGTCATGGTGGTTTATCACAGCAACAGAAAAGTGACTAATACATACATATAACATAGAAAATGTGAGTACATGTGTATACCGAGGATTATGTAACAAAAATCATAGCACCATGTTATGGCATTCCAAGAGACTCCTAAATAATAGAATCTATTGCATTAGCTTTTATTGCTTCCCAGAAATTGAAGGTAAAATCATACTTTAGGAAAAGGACTTGGAAAAATTTGGCTGGAACTGACCAGTAAGCTTTCTCCCTGAAGACTACCTAGTCCAGGAGTTGCCAAGGGATTAAAACAATAAGGATCCTAACCAGCTATAAATTCTACAAATCACAATAATGACCAGCCAAGCCTTATTGATATATTAATGACATTTTTCTCTGGAGGTAATGAATAGCTCTCTAATTGGACATAAGCATTGCTCAGTGGGATTGAAATCATGTGTAACAATGTAAACATGGCCAAGGGCATGTGGTCATAGATCATAGAGGACAACCTAGTACTGCCACTTTCTTAGCACAAAATAATTGCCTACTGTGTACTAAATAACTATCCTTATATTTACAGACAACTGTCCTTCTCACTACTCACCAAAGAAGCTTTTTTTCAAAGATGAAAACAAAGTTCCACAATTACTTAAAGGCAGAGGACAAGTGGACTTGGAGCTGCTCAATCCCAAGTGACACATCTGCAAAACAACTTCTATACACAAGGCTCAGGGAACATTGTGGGAAAGGGAATGGAAGGAATGTAGGAGCCAGAGGGACAAGATACCAGCTGCTTGTTAATACATTCCAGGTATAATAGGAAAGCTATGCCAATGCCAATGAAATCTCCACAGTATGATAGTCTAACCTGATCTGCATAACTAAAAATCCAGTTGGCATGCCAAAGAGGACAGCGGAATGTCATGGGGGTCCAACCTCAAGATGAAGAGCTAGAGTTAATCTATGGATCCGGATGAAAGGGAGAACCATTTTTCTTCAAGGTCTAGCTCCTGAGAGGTTACCCAATTGCAAATAGACAGCCCTAAACACAGGTACACAAGAGCATAACTTAATGAACACAGTGTATTATATAGAGCAATATATATATATCTTATCTATATATATATATTCTCTATATAATCAAAGAAGACAAGAACTGAGATGCAATGGAAGACATGGGAGGAGTTGATGGAGAGTGGTGAGTGGTAGGGATGGAAAGAATGCAGAGTATGCAGAATCATTAAATGTAGAATCATTAAAAATAAATAAAATAATATCATTAATGGATTATTGCAACTGAAATAGAGAAATATCTTATTTTAAAATAAAAATATTTCCTTTCTTTTCTTTCATTAACACTAATTCCCCAATTTACACCTATTCTATCCTTATCAAGTGTATTTTTTTACTAATTTTTGCCCTTCTACATATTTCAAGCCTCATGGTTTCCCACGGGTCTAGAGTGACTGTGGTTATGGAAAACAATGATGGACTTTGGTGTTAGGGTCTGATCAGGGACAGAAGGCCTCTATATGAGCACATGGACAATCTGCTGCCAGCCTGCTGTTTTGTCCTTCCTGAAAGTTTTAAAATATTCAGAGGACTAACTTGAATTTTATAAAGTCTTAAAAGGTTTTTATTTAGTCTGTTACTATACTAATAAAATCTGAAGGATGGAAAATGCATAAGGTATTTGTAATAATAAAAAATAAAGGTCTAAAAAATCTGAATTAGTATGCCTACATGTAAGCTAAGTATATGCAATTTAATTATTTACTGTTGGCCTGGTTTACCCAATCTTAGCACACAAAAATAAAAAGATAAATATAATTATAGCAATTTCAAGAATTATACTTTCTATTGAAGAAAATATCTTCTTTTCATATTATTTCTTTGGTAACAACATTAGACCCAAATAATAAAGGCTAAATTGAACATTTCCTTGTATGGGGCATAAATGGATTTTTTTCCATTATTTTCCCAAATTACTATTGATTACCTAAAATCATTTCATATAAAGGTCATTTTAAATTGGCCATTCTCATTATTCAAATGCATATTACTCTGATTTGAATTGAAATGGACATTTCTTATTATAGCCTATACAGAATGACATATTATGTATTATTAGGATTTCAACATTTGCACTTAAAAAGTATTTAGAAAAATATAAGTCACTCTAAAGTATTTTACCTATATTAATGAATTTGAATCTTGCTTCCCAGAAGTTTAAAGAGAAATTATCCACTGGCCTCTAGCACTTTTGAAGGTATTATGAATGGGAAAATAAAATAAAATGATAACTATGACCAAAGACTATCTCTTGGCTCTTTAAAAATATAAATAATCAAACATAGAATGCAGTCATGAGCTGGAAACACGATTTCTTAGATGGTAGAATCTATTTTTTGTTCTTATGTTCTTGATGAATAGCAAGAACTACCTGCTTAGTACTCTAATACTGATCTAGTTAGGCAAATTAATTTCTACTGATAAAGGTGAGCACGCATGCAATAGATGGTATCATGACTTTATGATACACTAATAATACTCTCCTATTTCTATACTTACCAAACATGAAAAATCGATGCTGAAATTTTCAGTAATGGAGAATTGATCCTGTGTGAGAAGTCTTAATATTTACTAGTGTGGATTTTAAGTTAAAATATATATTTAAACATTTAAGACAAACACAGTCATATTAGGACTAACACATGTGTGCAAAGCTTTAAGGAATTATTTCTCCAGGAAATTTTAAAAGTAAAATTTTTATTCTTTATTGTTGCTATATGTTTTCCCTCTTAATGTTTAATATGTCTCTCTCACATGTTAATTTCTTAATGCACCCAGCATGTTTGAAATTTCAATGTAATTTTCCTTCCTCCTACCTTCCATATTCTCTCTCTCTCTCTCTCTCTCTCTCTCTCTCTCTCTCTCTCTCTCAGCAGAGAGACCTTAGCAAGTACTCTACTATATTTCATTCTATATGGTGCACGGCATGATTTCAGGTAAGTGAGTTTATTAATACTGGAATGTGAAAAGTAATAGAACAAATGGCGGAGAACATATAAATAGCTCACCATTGTCAACCTTCAAGTCAAATACAACATCCATCAGATACATCTGTAGTCACCTGATTAAGAGCAGACAAAGGTCATACCATCAAATTGGAAGCTTACGCAAATTCAGTAAAAATCAGCTAGGGAAGCTGTATTGAAGCAGTTAGCCACCATTCCCACATAAGATAATAAACTTAGTTCTGTTTTCCACTGCAGACATTTTAATGACATGAGGGACAAATAGCAATGAGGATGGAAATGATTTACTGTCTATCTGTTCTCAAGGACTGATGTGTTGTTGTTGTTGTTGTTGTTGTTGTCGTTTTCTCTGTCTTTTTTAAAAAAGTCTTACTATATAGCCCTGGCTGACCAAGAACTTGCTAGGTAGGCCTAGGCCTAGTTGGCTTTGAACTCAGAGATCAGCCTTCTCTGCCTATAGAGTACAGAGTGTAAAAGGATGAATCACCATACCTCGTCAGGACACAATGTTCGTTATATATAGATAATTCTTAGATATATATATATTATATATATATATATAAAAGAATTGTTTTCTTTTGTCCTTATCTTAGAGCCACAGACTCAGCACCTCCTGATTAAGGCACCTGTGAAGACAAGTTGAGACAAACATGCTTGGATTTAAATTGAAGTAGGGGTTTGTTCTTGTTTGTCTTCCATTGCTGTGACAAAACACTCTGACCAACACCAACTTGGGGAGGAAAGGGTTTATTCAGCGTACATCTCCAGGTCACAGTTCATCACTTAGGGAGCCCAAGGCAGGAACTCAGGGCAGGAACCTAGAGGCAGGAGCTGAAGCACAGGCCATGGAGGAATGCTGTTTACTGGCTTGCTCCCCTGGCTCATGCCCAGCCTGCCTTCTTATACTGTACACAACAACCTGCCCAGGGTGGCAGTACTCATTGTGTGCTGGGCCTTCCCACACTGCTCGACAATCAAGACAATACTCCACAGATATGACCACAGGCCAATCCAATGGAGCCAATTCCGCAATTGAGGCTCCCTCGACCCAGGTGTGTCAAGTTAACACTAAAGCTATCCAGCACAGGGTTATACTCTCCTTCCAGACAGAGTTTCTTATAAATTTACCAATATAATATATATTATATTATAACTTCTGGGACCTTAATAGGACCCTGAGGTATGGTCATTCCCCATGACAAAAATCAAATAAGCAATGATCTTGTGATGCAGAGCTTTAGGTGTCAGCTTACATAATTGTGAATAAAGAACCTCAGTCGAGGCAATGCCACCAGAGAACTGACCTGTGATCATGTCTGTGAAATGTTTTTTAGACTGGTGAGTGATATAGGAGAGCCCAGCCCAATGTGTAGTGTGACCACCGGCCAGGTTGGCATAGGTTGTATAAAAATGCAGGCTGAGCACGGGCTAGGAAAATAAGCCACTAGGCTGTACTTCTCTATTGCTTGATCTTCAGTTCCTGCTCCAGGTTCCTGCCATGAGTTTCTGCCCTGATTTCCATCAGTGACAAATTATGACCTGGAAGTTTTATGATGAAATAAACCTTTCTTCCAAATTAGTTTCAGTCAGTGTTTTATCACAACAAAAGGTAGGAAAGTACGACAAATGTATTATGCATAACACTGATGGAGTTTAGAAATTTTTTTCTCATAATGCAGCATTTGGTCCTTTTTATCAACTAATTAAGTTATTTTATTACCTTACAGAGAATTATATGTCATAATTTCACTTTAAAATAAAATTCCTCAAGTATTTTAAAGTCACTTTATTATTTTGTGAAGAGAGAGAAACATTATATTCCACATTACTTGTGGAGGGCAGAGCACATCTTGTTGGAGTTGGTTATTCTTTACACCATTTTGGACCCAGATATTGAATTCAGGTCCTCAGGTTGGCAGCAAGCGAGCCAATTTCCAACTTGTGGTAACAGATTATTTATCCAATAAAAATCACTTCTAATGAGATTAATCTAGAAGATCATCCAGACAAATAATTCAAAAGAAATACTCCTGCAGCAAAACAAAATTTAAAAAATCAAAGCCAAATCATGGAATGAAATGCAGAATCCAAGCTATGAAATGGAATTTAATAGAGATATAGGATTGCTAAAGAAAAGCCAAACTGAAATAATGGTGTTGAAAATGTAAAACTCAACAGGCATCATAAAATTCTCAGTGGAAAGCGTCACTAAACACAATGAATGATGTAGAAAATAAAGAGTTATGAAAGTTAAAGTAGAGAAATGGGATCAATCAATAAAAGTCAATAAGAGTTTCTTTAGATAAATCAAGGGAAGGCTTCGGCAACAATGAAAAGATCAAGCATTCTAATTCTGCACATGGAAAAACAAGAAAAGTAAGAAAGACTATAGGATAAAGAGTAGGGGAGGAGGACAAGGAAGAGGAGGAGGATGTAGCAGAAACACAGATTATATTTAAATAAAATTATATTTCATTAAAAATTATAGAACAAAATGTCCCAGCCCTTATAGAAAAAGATGCCTATATAGGTAAAAGAAAGCTACAGAACACCAAAGAGTCAGGACCAGAAAAGGAACTCCTGACAACATACATAGTTAGAACAATAATAACACAAATTATAGAAAGGATATTAAAAGTTGTAAGAAAGAAATATTACAAATGGGACCTCATTAAACTCAAAAGCTTCTGCACATCAAAAGAAACAATCAAGGAAGTGAAGAGAAATCCCACAGAGTGGGAGGAAACCTTCACTCAGAAACATCTGACAAATCATTGATTTCCAGAATATATAAACTACTCAAAAAACAAAGAAGAAAGAAAACAAATGACCTACTCAATAAATGGAGCGGAGCTGAACAGAGACTTCACAAGTGAGGAATTAGAGATGGCTGGGAAACACCTTAAGAAGTGTTCAACATCACTAATCACTAAGGAAACGCAAATCAAAACCACTTTAAGATATCATCTTACTCTGGCTAGGATCAAGAAAACAAATGATACCAAGTGCTGGAGAGGTTGTGGGGAAAGGGGACCACTCATCCACTGCTGGTGGGAATGTAAACTTGTGCAGCCACTATGGAAAGCAGTGTGGAGAACCCTTGGTAAACTTGGAATGAACTTGCCATACCGTAACTCCTGGGCATGTACCCCCAAGACTCACCCCACCACAGAGATACAAGCACGGCCATGTTTATTTCAGCTCTCTTCACAATAGCAAAGAGCTGGAACCAACGCGAATGCCCCTCAACTGATGAGTAGATAGAGAAAATGTGGTACATCCCCACAATGGAGTTCCATGCAGCAGTAAAGAAAGACATCATAAGCTTTGCAGGAAAATGGCTGGAGATAGAGGACATCATGCTGAGTGAAGTAACAGTCCCAGAAAAACAAATGACGAATGGTATCCCTCATCTGTGGATGCTAGTGCCAATTACCCAGTTGTAAGTATTTCCTGTGCATGGCCCCTTGAACTTTTGTCCAAAGCAGTTGGGAGTGATGCATATTGGAAACAACAACAACAACAACAACAACAACAACAGAAAGGACTGCATCAAAGAACTGACTGAAACAGTGAACTTCTGCTCAAAACAATCAATTTCCCCATGGAGAATATTAAGAAAGACTAAGAAGGAGATGGATAGCATGTTTGGCAGAATACATGAGCTCTGGTGCAGTGGGGGGAAGGGGGGACATGGGTAAAAACAAATAAAGCATATAGAGTAAACAAGAAAAAAAGAAATATTAACTCATTTATAAAGGAAGATTCATCAGTATAAAACTATCAAAGCCATAAGTGACTGGAAAGGCATATTCTCAGGACTGGTCTTACTGCATTGTTACTTGCACAGCAATGTTTTGTTACTCTCTTTTCACAATAGCTAAGAAATTGAAACTTAGTGTCCCTCAACTGATGAATGGATAAGAAAAATGTGGCATGTTTATAACAATGGAGTTCTACTCAGCAGTAAAGGAAAACAAAATTATGAAACTTCCATATAAATGTATTGCAGACCTAGAATAACAAGTTAGGTATGTTATCTCTCATTAGTGAGTCTTAGCTCCAAATCCATAGATGTGAGTATATACCCTGATGTAGTCATATGAGCCAGGATGATGGAAAGAGGTGAAAGACAACAAGGAACTGGAGAGAGAGGATAGTAAAAGACACCTGTTATCAAGGGGGAAATGGGTATAAGGAAAGTACTTTAACAGAGGAGGGAGAAGAAAGGTCATAGAGCAAGAAGTGTGATAAGTAATGCAAAGATGGTGTGAAAATCCAGAGGAAAATACATTACTTCAAATCCCCACTGAAAAATATAATGCATGGGCTGGAGAGATAGCCTAGCAGTTAAGAGCACCGACTGCTCTTGCAGGGACCCTGGTTCGATTCCCAGCACCCACATGGTGGCTGAGAACCATCTGTAACTCCAATTTCAGGAGAACTCCAGTTCCAGGGGAATCTGAGACCCTCTTCTGACCTCTGGGGCATGGCACGACATGGGTGCACAAACCTACATGCAGACAGTACATTCATACACATACAGAAATAAATTAAAATTTAAAATATATATGTAATACACATAAAATACATATGTATATGTGAAATCTATACAACAAAAATTACAGTGAGAGACAGGAGAAAATTCCCATTGAGTTTAAGTCAGTGTAGTACAAGAGACTGCCAAAATACTACTGGCTATTGCCACAGCCCATGAATGTCTCTTAGTAGAAGGTAAGACCTATTGCTAAAGACAGGCCATGCTTCAGACAAGACCTGGAGCAAATGAAATACAACTGACATGGAATCTACCTCCCTGAAGGCTGCATCAAACAATATCAATATACTATGCAAGATGCCAGTAGAGAAAACCAATCTGTGGTCCTACCCATCTGTAAAGCCTAATAAACAACAATGCCTGGCTGATCATGCTATTGTTATTGATACAATAGCAATGCTTTTATCTTGGTAGTAATCAACACATGCCTAATTGTAACTAAGTCTTGCTGAATGGGAGGGAACTTATATGTTGTTCTATAAACAGTCAAGTACACATAGAGAGGTCATAGATCTTCTCAGTGTATTCTAAATAAGAATTCTCATATTAACCAACAAGTGTACCTCTCACCATTCATTAAAGAAGCTTCATTTTCCACAACTGATAAAACACACAGAAGTCTGCAAGAATCTTTACCCCTGAGTGAAACATATGCCATGAAATCTCTACACATCTCAACTCTCATTACCAAAGTTTCCTTATGCAGTAGACGGTGATGATCACAGAAACCTTCAACTGACCAACATGCAGAATTCAAGACTCGGGGATGATTACAGAAGAGGGGGCAAAAAATAGTTGAGTTGGAGATGGTGGTTGACCACAAGGAAACAGTTTTCCAGACTGCTGGACAGTTGCACATATGAACTCATACCAATAGTGACAGCATGTACAAGTCCCACGGGAGCTTAAACCAGACAAAATCCAAGCACAGACATAAGGAAGTAAGAAATCCCAGCCTGCCCACGGAACTTTGGCAACTGATGGCTGCTAGTGGTGGAGGAAATCTTTTACTGGGACAGCAGGCTTAGTACACTGATCAAGCTCTAGTGGATGGATCCACATTTAGAGACGTGGGGGGGGGAAAGTAAGACACTATAGGATGTATTGTACATAGAATGGAGTATATTGAATTGAGTGTGTGTCAATGGTGAGAGGTGCAGATGTGGGAAGCTATCTAAATATTATCTAATTATGTTTTATGAAAATCACAACAATTTTAACATAATTTTTAAAAGGAGAGGATACAAGTTAATAAAATTATATATGAAAGTGAAAAATTATAAGATACTGAGGAAAGTCAGAGAACCATAAGGACATATTTAAAATTTTGTAAGACACCAACAGGAAAACCTAAAAGAAATGGGTGAATTTCTAGATGTAGCTCAACTACCAAGTTTAAAGCAAGAAAAAATAAATATTTCAATCAAACCCAAAAGAACAAATGACTTATAAGAGATAATTTAAACATTTCTAAATAAAATAAGCTCAGAGTGAGAATTAATTTGGAGTAGAATTTGACCAGATATTCAAAAGAAATCAAACAGAAATGTCAATGATCAATTTATTTGAAAACATGAATAGAGTGCTTGTAAGTGGAATTCAGAACACATAAAAATATCATCCACTGTGATCAAAACTAATCCCTGAAGAAAGAGATTGAAAATGCAATCAAAAAATGGAAAGATCTCCCACGATCATGGATTGGAAAAATTAATAAATAAAATGTCCATTTTACATAAAATTCACATACAGATTCAGTGCAATTCCAATCAAAATCCCCATGAGCTTCTTCACAGACTTGGAAAAAATCCTTAAATTCATGGAAAAACAAAAGACCCCAAATAGCTAAAGGAGCCCTGAGATAAAATTGCAATACAGGGGGATTATTCTACCAGACTTCAAGCTGTATTACAGGGCTATTAATAAAGACAGCCTGATACTGGCACAAAAACAAGACCCACTGGCCAATGGAACAAAGCTCAAATCCAAACTTGAGCTCATACAATTTCAGCCATCTCATATTTGACGAAGGGGCAAGAAAAGTTTAATGGATGAAGTTAAGCATCTTCATCAAATGGTGCTCACAAAACTGGATCGCCATTTGTAGAAGAACAAAATTAAACCCCTACATCTCACCCTGTACAAAAATAAAGTCCAAGTAGATCAAAGATCTCAACGTGAAACCCAAAACCCTGAAACCGATAGAAGAAAAAGTTGGCAACAACCTAAAAGACATAGGCCTAGGAAAAGTCATTCTTTTTTTTTTTTTTGTATTATTCAATTTATTTATTTTTATTTTTATTGATGCTTTGTGTATTTCATACATCATTTTCCAATTCAGTTCAGGCATATATCCCCTTCCCTTCCCCCCACCCCACCCCTACCCATCCCAGATCATTCATTCTGCCGTAACTTTTCTACATCTTTCTCTGTTTTTTTGTTTTGTTTTGTTTTGTTTTCATTGTTTTTAACAATAAGTGATAATTTATGAGTACAAGCATCCTTCATGTAAAACCAATTTGCGAGCAGTTGTGCCCAAACCCACACAGCTCATAGGTCCCATCATCCAGAAAGGGGGTGTATTAGTCAGGGTTCACTAAAGAAACAGAAGCAACAGGACAAATATATAGTTATATACAATTTATTGATTTGCTCATGTGACAGAGTTCAAGGAGTCCAACAGTAGCAGTACCGCACCGGAGAAGCTGAGAATCCAGGGAACTGCTCAGTCTGCAAGGCTGGATGTCTCAGTAGTCCCAATCTGGTGCTGAAGGCCCGATGGATTCTAGGAGATCTGCCAGTCTCAGTACATGCTGGGATCCGAAGGGTTGATCACAGCAGCAAGACAAACTCACCAGTTAGAGAAAGGCAAGCTGCAGGAAAAAAGGGACCATATTCCTCTGGCATGGCCTTTAATACTGCCTGCCAGCAGAAGGTAATGCCCACATTTGGGGTGGGCCATCCTGATTGAGGTAGTCCAATCTGAAGATCCTTTTTCTCTTATTTGTTCCTTAGTCCAGTCAAGTTGACACCCAGGATTAACCATCACAGGGGGATTCATTGTATATTCTGCATATTAATCCCCTGTCAGATATTCCAATGGTGAAGATTTTCTCCCACTCTGTGGATTTCCTCTTCACTTGGGTTATTTCTTTTGCTGTATAGAGCTCTTTTTTTTTTNTTTCTCTGGAGGTAATGAATAGCTCTCTAATTGGACATAAGCATTGCTCAGTGGGATTGAAATCATGTGTAACAATGTAAACATGGCCAAGGGCATGTGGTCATAGATCATAGAGGACAACCTAGTACTGCCACTTTCTTAGCACAAAATAATTGCCTACTGTGTACTAAATAACTATCCTTATATTTACAAGACACTGTCCTTCTATCACTACTCACCAAAGAAGCTTCTTTTTTCAACAGACAGAGACTATTACCGAGTCAGTGTTCCACAATTGGTCACATACAAATAATATACATCTGTGATGTGCTCAGTCCCAAGTGACACATCTGCAAAACAACTTCTATACAACAAGGCTCAGGGCACTTTGGGGAAAGTGAATGGAAAGAATAGGAGCCAGAGGGACAATGCTAACCATCTGCTTGTTAATACATATCCAGGTATAATAGAAAACTATGGCCAATGCCAATGAAATTGCACAGTATGATAGTCTAACCTGATCTGCATAACTAAAAATCCAGTTGGCATGCCAAAGAGGACAGCGGAATGTCATGGGGGTCCAACCTCAAGATGAAAGCTAGAGTTAATCTATGGATCCGGATGAAAGGGAGAACCATTTTTCTTCAAGGTCTAGCTCCTGAGAGGTTACCCAATTGCAAATAGACAGCCCTAAACACAGGTACACAAGCACCACTTAATGGACACAGTGTATTGATATAGAGCAATATATTATATATATAGATATAGATATATATATATATATAATCAAAGAAAGAAACTGGATGCATGGAAAGACAGGGGAGGAGATTGAATGGAGAGTGGTGTGGTAAGGGGTGAAAGAATGCAGAGTAAATGCAGGATCATTAAATGTAGAATCATTAAAATAATAAAATACTATCATTAATGGATGATTGCAACTGAAATAGAGCAAAGGATCTTATTTTAAAACTAACATTAATTTCCTTTCTTTTCTTTCATTAACACTAATTCCCCAATTTACACCTATTCTATCCTTATCAAGTGTATTTTTTTACTAGTGTTTGCCCTATCTACATATTTCACCTCATGAGTTTTCCCACGGGTCTAGAGTGACTGTGGTTATGGAAAACAATGATGGACTTTGGTGTTAGGGTCTGATCAGGGACAGAAGGCCTCTATATGAGCACATGGACAATCTGCTGCCAGCCTGCTGTTTTGTCCTTCCTGAAAGTTTCGATTTAAAAAAAAAAATTATCAGAGGACTAACTGAAATTTAATAAAGTCTTAAAAAGGATTTTTATTTAGTCTGTTTACTATACTAATAAAATACTGGAGGATGAAAATGCATAAGGTTATATTTTAAGTAAATAAAAAATAAAAAGGATAAAAAAATCTGAATTATTAATGACCTACATGTAAAGCTAAGTATATGCCATTTATTATGGTACTGTTGGCCTGGTTTAACCCAATCTGTAGCCACAAAAAAAAAATAAAAAGATGAATATAAATTATAAATAGCATTTCAAGATTAATACTTATCACTATTGAAGAAAATATCTTCTTTTCATATTATTTCTTTGGTAACAACATTAGACCCAAATAATAAAGGCTAAATTGAACATTTCCTTACCTTTCCTTGTAGGGGCTAAATGTATTTTTTTTTCCATTATTTTTCCCAAATTCTATTGATTACCGAAAATCATTTCATATAAAGGTCATTTTAAATTGGCCATTCTCATTATTCAAATGCATATTACTCTGATTTGAATTGAAATGGACATTTCTTATTATAGCCTATACAGAATGACATATTATGTATTATTAGGATTTCAACATTTGCACTTAAAAAGTATTTAGAAAAATATAAGTCACTCTAAAGTATTTTACCTATATTAATGAATTTGAATCTTGCTTCCCAGAAGTTTAAAGAGAGAAATTACCACTGGCCTCTACCACTTTTGAAGGTAAATTATGAATGGGAAAACTAACATACATTATATCATATGTACCAAGCGATCTCTTGGCTCTTTCAAATATAAATATCAAACATAGAATGCGTCTGAGCTGGAACACGATTTCTTAGATGGGTAATCGTATTTTTTGTTCTTATGTTCTTGATGAATAGCAAGAACTACCTGCTTAGTACTCTAATACTGATCTAGTTAGGCAAATTAATTTCTACTGATAAAGGTGAGCACGCATGCAATAGATGGTATCATGACTTTATGATACACTAATAATACTCTCCTATTTCTATACTTACCAAACATGAAAAATCGATGCTGAAATTTTCAGTAATGGAGAATTGATCCTGTGTGAGAAGTCTTAATATTTACTAGTGTGGATTTTAAGTTAAAATATATATCAAAAGTTAGCCAAACACAGTCATTAGGACTACACATGGGTGCAAAAAGCTTGAAGGATGCTTATCTGTCTCCAGGAAATGTTAAAAGTAAAAATTTTTTATTCTTTCTTGTTGCTATAGTGTTTTTTTCCCTCTTAATGTTTAATATGTCTCTCTCGCATGTTAATTTCTTAATGCACCCAGCATGTTTGAAATTTCAATGTAATTTTCCTTCCTCCTACCTTCCATATGCATCTCTCTCTCCTCACTGCTCATCTCTCTCCCTCTCTCCTCCACTCTCCCTCTCCTCCTCTCCCATCACCCTCCCTCTCATCTCTCTCTCGCTACTCAAGCAGAGAGACCCTTAGCAAGTACTCTACTATATTTCATTCTATATGGTGCACGGCATGATTTCAGGTAAGTGAGTTTATTAATACTGGAATGTGAAAAGTAATAGAACAAATGGCGGAGAACATATAAATAGCTCACCATTGTCAACCTTCAAGTCAAATACAACATCCATCAGATACATCTGTAGTCACCTGATTAAGAGCAGACAAAGGTCATACCATCAAATTGGAAGCTTACGCAAATTCAGTAAAAATCAGCTAGGGAAGCTGTATTGAAGCAGTTAGCCACCATTCCCACATAAGATAATAAACTTAGTTCTGTTTTCCACTGCAGACATTTTAATGACATGAGGGACAAATAGCAATGAGGATGGAAATGATTTACTGTCTATCAATATTTCTCAAGGATGATGTTGTTGGTTGTTGTTTGTTGTGGTTTGTTGGTCTGGTTTCTCTCTGTCTTTTTTTTAAAAAAGTCTTACTATATAGCCCGGCTGACCAAGAACTATGCTAGGTAGGGCCGAGGCCTAGTTGGCTTTGACCTCGAGATCACCGTCTCGCATGTAGAGTACAGATGTAAAAGGCTGAATCCACCAACCCACGCGTCAGACACACTGTTTCGTTATATATAGATAATTCTTAGATATATATATATTATATATATATTATATAATACAAGAATTGTTTTTCTTCTTTCTCCTATCTTACTTAGATCTCTTACGCCCCCCGGACTCTCGCCCCTCCTTATTAAGGCACCTGTGAACGACCAGTTGGGGGAGCCACCACAGCTTGGCTTTCCATGCAGTAAGGGGTTTTGTTCTTGTTTGCCTTCCATTGCTTGTGACCACACCTCTGACCACACACAAACTTGGGGCGGAAAGGGTTTTATTCAAGCGTACTCCTTCTCCCTCCAGGTCCCAGTTCCTACCCTCAGGGAACCCAAGGTAGCACTCAGGGCAGGAACCTAGAGGCAGGGCTGCACACAGCCCATGCGGAATGCGGTTTACTGGCTTGCTCACCCTGGCTATCCCAGCCCTGCACCTTCTTATCCTGTACCACAACAACCTACCTGCCCCGGGTTGGCAGTTCACTCCTTGTGGTGGCTGTGCCCTTCCACATTGCTCGACCATCAATACAATACTCCACAGATATGACCAACGCCAACTCCACTGAGACCCATTTCCCGCAAATGAGGCTCCCTCGACCCAGGGTGTGTCAAGTTCACACAAGCTTCCGAGCACAGGGTTATACTCATCCTTCCAAAACAGAGTTTCTTATAATGTTACCGAATATAATATATATATATTATAAACTTCTGGGAACCTAATAGGACCCTGAGGTTATGGTCATATCCCCATAGAAAAAATCAAATAACATAACTTGTGTGCAGACTTTAGGTGTCCATCTTACATATTTGATTAATAATAACCTCAGGTCGAGGCAATGCCAACCAAAACACCTGTGAGCATGTCTGTGAAAATGTTTTTTGGACTGGGAGAGTGATATAGTAGAGCACCAAGCCAATGTGTAGTGTGACCCCGGCCAGGTGGGCATCGGGTTGGTATAACAATGCAGGCTGAGCACGGCTACGGAACATAACCCGCCGGCTGTACTTCTCTAATTGAGCTTGATCTTTCATTCCTGCTCCAGGTTTCCTGCCATGAGTTTTTCTGCCCGGATTTCCTCATGACACATTAATGACCTGGAAGTTTTATGCATGAAACTACCCTTTCTTCCAAGTTTTTGTCCAGTGTTTTATCACAACAAAAGGTAGGAAAGTACGACAAATGTATTATGCATAACACTGATGGAGTTTAGAAATTTTTTTCTCATAATGCAGCCAATTTGGATCCTTTTTTAGATCAACTAATTAAGTCTATCTTATTACCTTACACAGAGAATTATATGTCATAATTTCACTTTAAAATAAAATTCCTCAAGTATTTTAAAGTCACTTTATTATTTTGTGAAGAGAGAGAAACATTATATTCCACATTACTTGTGGAGGGCAGAGCACATCTTGTTGGAGTTGGTTATTCTTTACACCATTTTGGACCCAGATATTGAATTCAGGTCCTCATACATGGGTGGCAGCAAGCGAGCCAATTTCCAACTTGTGGTAACAGATTATTTATCCAATAAAAATCACTTCTAATGAGATTAATCTAGAAGATCATCCAGACAAATAATTCAAAAGAATACTCCTGCACAAAAACAAAAGTTAAAAAAGCAAAGCCAAATCATGGAATGAAATGCAGAATCCAAGCTATGAAATGGAATTTAATAAAGAGAGATATATTTGCTAAAGAAAAGCCAAACTGAAAATAATGGTGTTGAAATGTAAACTCAACAGCATCACGAAAATTCCTCAGTGGGAAAACGTCACTACACAATGAATGATGTAGAAAATAAAGAGTTATGAAAGTTAAAGTAGAGAAATGGGATCAATCAATAAAAGTCAATAAGAGTTTCTTTAGATAAATCAAGGGAAGGCTTCGGCAACAATGAAAAGATCAAGCATATCTAATTCTGCACAGGAAAAACGAAAGTAAGAAAGAACTATGATAAAAGAGTAGGGGAGGAGAAGGAAGAGGAGGAGGAAATGAAGAGAAAAAAAGAGAGTTCGATGGAAGTTAAATAAAATTTATAATTTCATAAAAATTATAGACAACAAAATGTCCCAGCCCTTATAGAAAAAGATGCCTATATAGGTAAAAGAAAGCTACA
Organism: Rhizomys pruinosus; assembly: GCA_009823505.1. Classification (NCBI taxonomy): domain Eukaryota; kingdom Metazoa; phylum Chordata; class Mammalia; order Rodentia; family Spalacidae; genus Rhizomys; species Rhizomys pruinosus. The sequence continues at coordinate 1,420,460 of VZQC01001350.1, forward strand.
GAACACCAAAGAGTCAGGACCAGAAGCGGAACTCCTGGACAACATGCATAGTTAGAACAAGTAAATAACACAAAAATTATAGAAGGATATTAAAAGTTGTAAGAAAGATATTGACAATGGACCTCATTAAACTCAAAGCTTCTGCAACATCAAAAGAAACAATCAAGTGAAGGAAGAGAAATCCCACAGAGTGGGGAGGAAACCTTCACTGCAAAACCACTTACAAATCATTGATTTCCAGAAGATATGAAACTACTCAAAAAACAAGAAGAAAGAAACAATGCCTACTCAATAAATGAGCGGAGCTTACAGAGACTTCACAAGGGAGGAATTGGAGATGGCTGATATGGAACACCCTTAAAAGTTGTTCAACATCACTAACTCACTAAGGAAACGCAAATCAAAACCACTTTAATTTAAGATATCATCTTAGCTCGGCTATGATCAAGAGAACAAAATCTACAAGTGCTGGAGAGGTTGTTGGGAAAGGGGACACTCATCCACTGCCTGGTGGGAATGTAACTGTGCAGCCACATGGAAGCATTGGGGGAGAACCCTTGGTAAAACGAATTTGAGATGAACTTGCCATAAAGGGCCGTAACTCCTGGGCATGTACCCCCGAGACTCACCCCACCACAGAGATACAGCATGGCCAGGTTTTTTTATTTCATCCTACTCACAATAGCAAAGAGCTGGAAACCAACGCGAATGCCCCTCAACTGATGATAGATGAGAAAAATGTGGTACATCCCCACAATGGAGTTTCCATGCAGCAGTAAAAAGAAGACTCATTATAAGCTTTGCAGGAAAATGGCATGGAGATAGAGGTACATGCATGCTGAGTGAAGTAACAACGTCCCAGAAAAACAAATGACGAATGTTATCCCTCATCTGTGGACTAGTGCCAAATTACCTAGTTGAAGTATTTCCTGTGCATGGCCCCATTGAACGTTTTGTCCAAACATTTGGGAGTGATGCATATTGGAAACAACAACAACAACAACAACAACAACAACAGAAAGGAGACTGAATCGAAGAACTGATAAACAGTGAACTTTCTTAAAGCACAATTTCCACAGGGAGAATATTGACAAGGACTGAGAGATGAAAAGTATGTTTGTCAGAATACATGAGCTCTGGTGCAGTGGGGGGTAAGGGGGACATGGTAAAAACAAATAAAGCATATAGAGTCAAACAAGAAAAAAAGAATATTAACTCATTTATAAAGGAAGATTCATCAGTATAAAACTATCAAAGCCATAAGTGACTGGAAAGGCATATTCTCAGGACTGTCTTACAATGACATTGTTATGCAACAGCAATGTTTTTGGTTACTCTCTTTCTCTTTTACACAATAGCTAAGAAAGTGAAACTTAGATGTCCCTCAACTGATGAAATGGATAAGAAAAATGTGGCATGTTTATAACAATGGAGTTTTTACTCAGCATAAGGAAAACAAAATTAGGAACTTCATATAAGTGTATTGCAGACCCTAGAAACAAGTTAGGTATGGTTTAGTCTCAGCATTATATCTTAGCTCCAAATTCATAAGTGTGAGTATATACCCTGATGTAGTCATATGAGCCAGGATGATGGAAAGAGGTGAAAGACAACAAGGAACTGGAGAGAGAGGATAGTAAAAGACACCTGTTATCAAGGGAAAGGGTAAGGAAAGTACTTTAACAGAGGAGGGGAGAAAAAGGGTCATAGAGCAAAGAAGTGTGATAAGTAATGCAAAGATGGTGTGAAAATCCAGAGGAAAATACATTACTTCAAATCCCCACTGAAAAATATAATGCATGGGCTGGAGAGATAGCCTAGCAGAAGAGCACCGACTGCTCTTTCAAGGGACCTGGATTCAATTCCCAGCCCCCATGGTGGCTGAAGAACCATCTGTACTCCAATTTCAGGAGAACTACAGTTTACCATGGGAAATCTGAGACCCTCTTCTGACCTCTGGGGCAATGCACGAAATGGGGCACAAACCGAAATCAACAGTACATTCATACACATACAGAAATAAATAAAAAAGTTAAAATATATAAATGTAATACACATAAAAATAAACATATGTATATGTGAAATCATAAAAACCCCCAACAAAATTAAAACAGTGAGAGACAGGAAAAATTCCAATTGAGTTTAGCGTCAGTGTAGTACAAGAGACTGCCAAAATACTACTGGCTATTGCCACAGCCCATGAATGTCTCTTAGTAGAAGGTAAGACCTATTGCTAAAGACAGGCCATGCTTCAGACAAGACCTGGAGCAAATGAAATACAACTGACATGGAATCTACCTCCCTGAAGGCTGCATCAAACAATATCAATATACTATGCAAGATGCCAGTAGAGAAAACCAATCTGTGGTCCTACCCATCTGTAAAGCCAAATAAACAAAAATGACCGGGCTGATCATGCTATTGTTATTGATACAATAGCAATGCTTTTATCTTGGTAGTAATCAACACATGCCTAATTGTAACTAAGTCTTGCTGAATGGGAGGGAACTTATATGTTGTTCTATAAACAGTCAAGTACACATAGAGAGGTCATAGATCTTCTCAGTGTATTCTAATAAGAATTCCCAATATTACAGACAAGTGTACCTCGCACCATTCATAAAGAAGCTTCATTTTCCACAACTGATAAAACACACAGAAGTCTGCAAGAATCTTTACCCCTGAGTGAAACATATGCCATGAAATCCTCACATAGCTCACTATCATTCCGAAGTTCTGCCCCTTATGCAGTAGACGGTGATGATCACAGAAACCTTCAACTGACCAACATGCAGAATTCAAGACTCGGGGATGATTACAGAAGAGGGGGCAAAAAATAGTTGAGTTGGAGATGGGGTGGTTGACCACAAGGAACCGTTTTTCCAGACTGCGGACAGGTTGCACTATGAAGGAACTCATCCAATAGTGACAGCATGTAACAAGGCCCACGGGAGCTTAACCAGACAAAATCCGCACAGACATAAGGAAGTAGAAATCCCCCAGCCCTGGCCCACGGAAGTTTTGGGAACTGATGGCTGCTGAGTTGGTGGAGGAAATCTTTACGTGACAGCAGGCTTTAGTACACTGATACAAGCTCGATGGATGGAGTCCACATTTAGAGGACGTGGGGGGGAAAGTAAGACCGATAGGAATGTATGGTACATAGAAGTAGAAGATATATTGGAAATTGAGTGTGTGTCAATGGTGAGAGGTGCAGATGTGGGAAGCTATCTAAATATTATCTAATTATGTTTTATGAATGAAAAATCCCAACAATTTTAACATAATTGTTAAAGAGAGGATATAGTTTAAAATTATATACTAAGTGAAAATTAATAAGATCTGAGGAAAATCAGAGAAACATAAGGACATATTGTAAATTTTGTAAGACACCAACAGGAAAACCTAAAAGAAATGGTGAATTTCTAGATGTAGCTCAACTACCAAGTTTAAAGCAAGAAAAAATAAATTTTTCAATCAAACCCAAAAGAACAAATGACTTATAAGAGATAATTTAAACATTTCTAAATAAAATAAGCTCAGAGTGAGAATTAATTTGGAGTAGAATTTGACCAGATATTCAAAAGAAATCAAACAGAAATGTCAATGATCAATTTATTTGAAAACATGAATAGAGTGCTTGTAAGTGGAATTCAGAACACATAAAAATATCATCCACTGTGATCACACTAATCCCCCTGAAGAAGAGATTGAAAATAACATCAAAAAATGGAAATCTCCCACATCATGGATTGAAAAATTAATAAAATAATGTCCATTTTACCAACATAAAATTTCGACATACCAGATTAAGTGCAATCCCAATCAAAATCCCCCATGAGCTTCTTCAAAGACGTGGAAAAAATCGCTTAAATGCATGAAAAACAAAAAGACCCCCAAATAGCTAAAGGAGCCCTGAGATAAAATTGCAATACAGGGGGATTATTCTACCAGACTACAAGCGGTAGTACGGGCTATTATAAAAGACAAGCCTGATAATGCACAAAAACAAGACCCACTGGCCAATGGAACAAAGCTCAAATCCAAACTTGAGCTCATAACAATTTCAGCCACAGCCAATCTCATATTTGACGAAGGGGCAAGAAAAGTTTAATGGATGAAGTTAAGCATCTTCATCAAATGGTGCTCACAAAACTGGGAATTCGCCATTTGTAGAAGCACAAAATTAAACCCCTAAATCGCCCTGTACAAAAATAAAGTCCAAGTAGAAATACAAAGATCCTAACGTGAAACCTCAAAAACCCTGAAACCGATAGAAGAAAAAGTTGGCAACGACAAAAGAACTAGGCCTCGAGGAAGTCACATTCTTTTTTTTTTTTTTTTGTATTTTCATTTATTTATTTTTTATTTTTATTGATCTTTGTGGTAATTTCATACTCATATATTCCAATTCAGTCCAGCATATATCCCCTTCGCCTTCCCCCACACCCCAACACACCTACCCCATCCCAGATCAATTCATTCTGCCGTAACTTTTCTACATCTTTCTCTGTTTTTTTTTTGTTTTTGTTTTGTTTTGGTTTTTCATTGTTTTTTAACAATAAAGTGATAAATTTATGAGTACAAGCATCCTCAGGTAAAACCAATTTGCTAGCAGTTTTGTGCCCAAACCCACACAAACTTCATAGGTCCCATCATCCAGAAAGGGGGTGTATTAGCAGGTTCACTAAAGAAACAGAAACAACAGGATGAAATATATATAAATATATATATTATACAAAAATATAGATATATATAAAATTTATTGATTTGCTCACAAAATAGAATTCAGGGATTCCACAGTAGCTTCGCACACACCGAAAGGCTGAGACCGAGAACTCCAGGGAACTGCCGCAGTCACACGAAGGCTTGGGATGGTCTCAGGGTCCCAATCCGTGCTGAAGGCCCCAAATGGGTTCCAGGAGATCTGCCGGTCCTCATTAAATGGCTGGGCTCCGCAATGTTGATCACAGCAGAAGACAAACTCCCAGAAATGAGAAGAGGAACCCCAGGATAAAAAAGAGACCATCTCTCCTGCTGTCTGTGGCCTTAAATACTTTCCTGCCATCAGAGGGTAATGCCCACATTTTGGGGTGGGCCATCCGGCGATTGAGGCCATCCAATCAGAAGACCCTTTTCGCTTATTTGTTCCTTAGTCCGGTCAAGTGAAACACAGGATTAACCATTACAAGTCCACCACTTGTCAAATTGTCACCCAATAGTCTTTTCTTATGTTATGCTTAAATAATCAAAAAGTTTCAAAAAAATGAAGGGCAATAATTCCACCTAATAGTTATAAGTATCTTCCATGTAAAATAGCAAAAGCCCATTATATCTTTGGAGCTGAGGTGTGTATAGGGTCCCTTGGATAAGAACTTAGTCCTTCAGTATTTAATAATCTAAATATGACAACACCTTAACACTTATCTCAGTTTTATATTCAAAAGGGAACAACACAGGTATCCACTAATATATATATATAATTATATATATAATTATATATATCTATAGCACATTCTTAACCAAACAGAACAAATTAATATCTAGTTATAATACCACATTTGTAGCAACTTGTCCCGTGGCTTTCAGCTGAGATTTAGGACTAACCGCGTCTACGACCCTTCTGTTTCCTCCACCCAGCCAGCACCTCTGCAGGTCTTGGATCTTTCCCTGGAGGAGTGAACCCATACCTTCATCCCTGAAGTGTCTAGGCCATTTATTGTCCTGTCCGGGTTTGTGTTGTTGGAGTTTTCCATTGTCCTTAATCATAGGACATGTTAGCACCACAAGGCGCCCTACAGCATCTGCGTGCTTTCCAGGACATATCTCTTCCTTGCCCCATTGTTGAGAAAAAGTCCAATTTCCCACTGGTAGTCTGGATCAATTATTCCTCCTACTACTGTTATTCCGTCCTTAGCCTGTTGACTTAAGGACATCAGAAGCCCAAAGTGGCCATGGGGAAGTCTTAGCTTCCAGTTCCTGTCACGTTTTGCGTGTATATCTCCTGGCAAAAGCATTCCCCCCATTGGAGCCAAAAACATCTAGACCAGCAGAAAACAAGGTCGGGGGTACGGGAAGCAAAATTTTTCCTACTGGATCACTAGGGTTGGTAGTGAGTGAACATTCCCACTTCGACCCCTTGGTTCCTGGACCCCTGAATTCTGGCTATAGGAGAAAAAATACCATATAGTGGAATAAGTGACGCTGATTCAAAGCATATACTGCTTTCTGGAGAACCTTGCCCCAGCACTACAGGGTACTGGTACCTAATTGGTGTGTAACTGTGTCTTCAAGACGACTTTCCATTGTTCTATCAAGCCACTGCTTCTGGGTGGTGGGGAACATGGTAAGACCAGTTGATACCATGACCATGGGCCTACTGTCACGTTTCTTTGGCTGTGAAGTGAGTTTCTTGATCAGAAGCAATGCTGAGAGGAATACCATGACTGTGGATAAGGCATTCTGTAAGTCTCTGGTTGGTAGTTTTGGCAGACGCATTACATGCAGGAAAGGCAAATCCATAACCAGAATAAGTTATCTATTCCTGTAAGGACAAAATGCTGTCCACTCCATGATGGAAGTGGTCCAATAGGTACCCAACCTGCCACAGGTTGCAAGCTGGTCACCACGGGGAATAGCACCATATAGAGGGCTCAATGTTGGTCTCCGATGTTGGCAAATCTGGCACTAGGCAGCAGCTGTATCCAGATCAGCCTTAGTGAGTTGGAGTCCATGCTGTTGAGCCAAGGCATAACCTCCATCTCTGCCACCATTACCACTTCGTTCATGGGCCCATTGAGCAAAAACAGGGACAGCTGGAGAAAGAGTCTGTCCACAGAACAAGTCATCTGATCTACTTGATTATTAAACTCACCCTATGCTGAGATCACCTTTTGATGAGCATTTTAACATGAGACACAAGGATCTTCCCATCCTTTTACCATTCGGAGAGCTCTATTCACATACTTCTTCCCCAAATAACTTTCTCACCAATTTTCCAACCATGCTCCTTCCAAGTCCCACACCATCCAGCCAAACCATTGGCTACAGCCATTGAATCAGTATATAATTGAACGTCTGGCCATTTCTCCTTCCAGGCAAAATGCACACATGTGCACTGCCCAAGGTTCACTGTACCACTGTGAAGACGTTCCTTCACCAGTGTCCTTTAGGGTTGTTTCCATTTTCAGAATAGGCTTGTAATGCTGCAGCTGTCACCTCTGGGTGGTGCCTGAATAACATGCAGAACCATCAGTAAACCAGGCTCTAGTCTTCTCTTCCTCGGTTAACTGATCATAGGGCAAAACCCCATGAAGCCATAGCTGCATGCTTAAGCACAAGAGGCATTGTAACATGAGTGGGAACCATAGGCATTGGGCAACTTCTTCATGTAAAATGCTTGTGCCCTTGGGCCCGCCGTGCAAATGTCCTGTATGTACCACTTCTATTTGATAATGGACTTTTTGCTGTGCACGTCCTACTTTGTGGCCTGGTGGGTCAGATAACACCCATCTCATGAAGGGCAGCTCAGGTCACATGGTGACTTGTTGGCTTACTGTCAAACATTTATTTTCCACTAAGGCCCAATATTAGGCTAAGAGCTGTCTCTCAGGATGAGAATAGTTGTTTGCAGATGAAGAGTGAGCTTGCGCCAAATCCCAAGGGCCCCGCTGGGTGGGGGATTCCCCTATGGAGCCTGACACAGACCTCCAGACACATCTCTAGACTGCCCGGAACCACCTCAAGCACCATTGGGTCTGCTGTATCATATGGCCCTAGGAACAGAGCAGCCTGCACTGCAGCGTGGACCTGTTGAAAAGTCTTTTCCTATTCCAAGCCCCACACAAAGTTGCTGCCTTCGAAGTCACCTGATATATGGGCCCTAGTAACACACCCAGATGAGGAATATGCTGCCTCCAGAATCCAAAAAGACCCACCAAACGTTTGTGCTTCGTTCTTGATGGAGGGAGGAGCCAGGTGCAACAACTTATCTTTACCTTAGAAGGAATGACTCTACATGCTCCACACCACTGAACACCTAGAAACTTCCACGAGGTAGTGGCCCTTGAATTTTACTTGGTTTTATTTCCTATCCTCTCATGCACACATGCTTGACCAACAAGTCTAGACTAGCTTCTACCTCCTGTTTCCTGGGTCCAATCAGCATACATCATCATATAGTGGACCAGTGGTGATATTTTGTGGAAAATTCCAAGGTGATCAAGATCCTTTCTAACTAAGTTATGGCATAAGTCTGGAGAGTTAACATACACCTGAGGTAGACAGTAAAGGGAATACTGGTTGGCCATTGCCAGCTGAAATCAAAATTGCTTCTGGTGGTCCGTATGAACCGGTATTGAGAAGAAAGATTTGGCCAGATCAATAGCTGATACCAAGGTACAGGAGACAAGTAAATCTGCTACAAAGTAAGGACACCACATTTAGTACAGCGGCTGCAATTGTTATCACTACTTGGTTGAGTTTTCAATAATCAACTGTCATTCTCCATGATCCATCTGTATTTTGCACAGGCCAAATTGGAGAGTTAATGGAGATGTTGTGGGAATCACCACCCCTGCATCTTTTAAATCTTTGATGGTGGCACTAATCTCTGCAATCCCTCCAGGGATACGATACTGTTTTTGGTTCACTATTTTCCCTGGTAGAGGCAACACCAATGGTTTCCATTTGGCCTTTCCAACCATAATAGCCCTCACTCCACAGATCAGGGAACCAATGTGGGGATTCTGCCAATTTCTAATTATATCTATCCCAATTATACATTCTGGGACTGGGGAAATAACTACGGGATGCGTTCTGGGACCCACTGGGCCCACCGTGAGTCGGACTTCAGCCAAAACTCCATTTATCACCTGACCTCCATAGGCCCCTACTTTAACCAGAGGGCCACAATGCTTTTTAGGGTCTCCTGGGATCAGTGCCAACTCAGAACCAGTATCCAATAGGCCTCAAAAAGTCTGATTATTTCCTTTTCAGTGTACAGTTACCCTAGTAAAAGGCCTCAGGTCCCTCTGGGGAAGGACAGTAGGAAGGCAAACAGCATAACTCTTTGGTATTGTGACAAGGTCCTTCCTCATTGGAACCCGGCCACCCCTTCATTCAAGGGGTTCTGGGTCTGTGAACTGTGTGAAGTCTGAAAACTGGTTAACTGGGTGGGATTCACTACTCCTGAAATCCAATGTTGACTTCCTGTCATTTGTTCTAGAGCTTTTCTGCTTATACAGATCAAATAAAAACTTAGTAGGCTTCTTATGTATTTGGTTCCTGGGAACACCATTATTAATTAGCCAGTTCCAAAGATCATTTCGGGTCATGCCATTATAGGAATTGTTTTGTCTTTGCCACCCATTATGATAATTATGGTAACTATGCTCATCTGGTCTTCGGTGATTCAGTGCTACCACCTGTCACCTACCCTGAAGTCCTGTTAAACCTATTACATGTACATTTAATTTATGCAAATGAGCAACAATTTCTCTAACTGTAGGATCTGGCATAAGAAATAGAGCAAAACCAAAGGTCTTCAAATGTTCTGGTGTCTCTCTCAATACTTTCCATCTTATACACTCAGTGAATGACATGTCCTCTGTGTCTTCATATTGTAGAGAATGTGGTTTTACAGTTCGAATCCATTGGAGCATGCCCATCTGCCTGACCTTCACAATCCCTTCATCAATACTAAGCCAAGGAATATCAGGTATCTCTAACTCGCTGTTAGTAGGCCATGTTTTAATAAATGCATCAGCCAACCACTCAAATAAACTTTTAACACCTTTTTTAACTGCTCAAGCTTCCATGTTAAACCTAGAATCTCTACTCAGTGGGCTCATATCGATAAACTCAGTTTGATCCAATTTTATATTCCTTCCACCATTATCCCACACCCTTAAAATCCATTCCCACACATATTCCTTAGGCTTCTGCCGGAATGAATCAGCAAACTCATTAATTTCTTTAGTGGTATAGCACACCTCCTCGTGGACCACACTTTCTATCTCACCTTGAGGGGATTGCTTATTCAATCTGGTTATAGGTCTAGAAACAACAATTGTTGGGCCCTGAGGGACATTATCTCCCACTGGGAGGGGGGAATTCGTTTCCTCAGGCAAGGGTGGGGAGGAGGGATCTGCAGGGTGTGGATTCTCTGCTGAGGGTGGGGAGATTAATTCCTCAAAGAAAATCCCTCAGAATCCCAGGGATCAAAATACTCATCATCATGGTTCTCCCACACATCTCCATCCCAAGTTGCCCCACAAGTGCTCTCACTTTAACTCCTGACACTCTTCGTGGCTGGGAATTAAATTTGCGTTGTAAATCAGCCAAATGTATAACAAGGGCTCCAGCTTGATTTCCTGCTGCTTTAGCTCTTTGGCTGCTGGAGAGAAGATTCTCTTTGAGAGCACACTTGGAAACCTTTAAACTGTTGTTTTGAATCCGGAGCTGGTCATTTTTATCACTGAGCTCCTTATTATCCTCTATCAGTTTATCCAGACATGCTAGGAGAAACAAGGCAACATCATTATTTTCCTTATTTTTCCGCAATTTCTCGAACGTTTTATATATAGAGTAACTAAATTACTTTCTTCTCACAAGAGGTGAGTTAGGTGAGTCAAATGGATCTATCTTCATAATTACATCAAATAGTCTGCACCAAGGATTATTATTCCTCTGTATGTCACCAGGAAAGCCTTCATAACTCTAGGCTTCATTGAGTTGGAGAGCTGGCTCCAGAGACTACCAAGCCCACTAAAGAAATTCATCCTTTCAATTCTGTTTCTCTAGAGCCACTCCTGGTACCAAAATCTGTATTAGTCAGGGTTCTCTAAAGAAACAGAAACAATAGGATGAAAATTATATATATATATATATATATTATATATATATAATATATATACAATTTATTGATTGCTCAAATGACAGAGTTCAAGGATGACAACAGTAGCTGCACCACACTGGAAGGCCAAAGACGTGAGAATCCAGGATGTTCATCTACAAGGCTGGATGTCTCAGTAGTCCGCAATCCAGTTCGTGAAGGCCCAAATGGGTTCCAGGAGATCTGCCGGTCTTAGTACAGTTCTGGGATCCGAAAGGGATCAGCAGCAAGACAAAGACAAACTCACAGATGAGAGGCAAGCCGCAGGAGAAAAAGAGACCAGCTCCTTCTGCTGTGGCCTTAAATACTGCCTGCAGCAAGAAGGTAAACCACATTTGGGGTGGGCCCATTGGTTGAGCGCGTCCATCAGTAGACCCCTTTTTCTCTTATTGCTCCTTAGTCCAGTCAAAGTTGACACCTGGATTACATTCACAGGGGGGCTTGTATGTTGCAATCGAGTTGATCAAATGAGTGTCCACTACATTGTTTAGTTTCACCACTCACCCCAATCACAGCCTTACATTCTAAAACCTCGCCCCCCTCTTCTGCAGATTGTTCCCTAGGCTTAGAAAAGGGACACAGGTGGAGAAGCAAAACAGTCTACTTTCTCTGGTGCTGTTGTCTTGTCTCTAGTCAATTTGGCTTTTTTCTTTTCATGGGCGCCAGCTTGTCCAGACATAACCTTTACAATCCTACTGATGAAGCACATGCAATTAGATATATAGGTATTTAAACAGTACTAATTGTTATGGTAGGTTATTGGTATAGACACAGATGTTTGGATGTGTATGTTAATCCATGAATTACATTTTCTTCTGTTAAGTATGACAGGGTCTTTGTGTGGTTTATAACATCTCCTAACCATTAGAGGATGTAAGCTTGTGGCATCAGCCATGGGTTATTCCTCCAAGGAGAGAGCTAATAGCCAATTAGATTTGGGATATACTAGAATATTATGGCTGCCTCTGCTGCACAGTATTTCCAGGCAAATGAGGTGTAGACTAGTGCTGTGGAGGAGTCTTGCTTGACTCAAGGAGACCTATATTTGTTTTTATGGTTTAGTGGCCTTTGGTAACACTCTCTGGCATTCCTGAGGACCATCTGTATACTTGCAAGTGCGGTCTCCATACATCTTTCCCATGTTTATATCAGGTCTTCAACAGCAGGGCCTATCACCTTCCCTTCCTGCAGATATTCCCAGTTTGGATGCAAGGAGCCTTTACCTTTTTGTGGGGCTTGGATCCCCTGGCCAACATCTCCTTGGTAGAATAATCCATTTGTTGATGTCAGAGCTCCTGTATTAATATATTTTTATTTTAAGTGCATAGCTTAAGGAGACTTTAGCATTATATTTGGTTCTGAATAGAGAATAATCCTTTTTCACAGTTTCTATGTCCTAGTCAATTAAAAGGGCTAGTTTTACCGATTTTACAAGAGAATACCTCTAAAGAGCTGGCTCCAATCTACAGCTGGAGAATGACCTCATCATCATATATTTCTCCTTATTCTATGGGGGTGGGAGTTAAGAAAGTCTCTTGTATTAAAACCTTTGTGGCACCTAGAAGGTAAGTTCATTAGGATTCATTAAAAATAGTTGTTACTGGTAGGATCCACAGAGGGGCCTGATGTCTGCAGCAATCTGAGGCTTTCTTCCCTTCAATGCCCAAAGGAGTCAATCCTTACTTCTGGACGTTTCTGGTACTACCTACTCACTGGCAAAGCTCATTTCTTATTCTCTAGCCTTTAAGTGGTGAAACTCTAGGCCTGTTGGAACATACAAATCCTTTTCTGCCGTAATTAGTTTTAACAGATTTGGATTGGCAAAGGTATACCAGTTTTGCCGCGACTCTGTCTACAGGATACATGGTTTTTTAGGATTTAGTAAAAGTAAATATGTGTATATTAAACAAAAAAAAAAAAAAATTGCTATTAGGATAAAAAATGGTAATGCCCCTAGAGTTAATTGGTGATATAAATTAGCTGTTGTCACATTTAGCTTTACATTAAAAACTGTATAACAATTACTTGGGGATTGGCATAACACAAATGTTTCTATAATTTTTGCTGTCATATGATATCACCTTGTAGCAATCTCATTCACACTACAGGATGATTTATACTAAAAAAAAAGTTTTTAAAAAAAAAAAAAAAAAAAAAAAAAGTAACCCAAAACAGCATGGGTGAACTTGATGAAATCTGTGCCTTGATTCCACCCTATAGGTATGTATAATACAACTGCTTTTTTGAGACTCATGGGTCAAAAATAAAAACCTAAAATAAAAAAGGGGGATATAGATAGATATGAAAAGTTTTTGTGGAAAAGTCTTTCTAAATCAGCCAGCAGCTGCACAGGAAATAAGGTCAACAATCGACAAATGGGACTTCATCAAACTCAAAAACTTCTGTGCAGCAAAAACTGGTTTTATAGATCCTCTTAGGCCACTGTACTAGGCGATTTTATGGTTACACTTTCCCTATCATGCATAAAATGCACTCTCTATTAGCAGGTGTCTTGTCTATGGCTCTTATAATCTTTCCACCCCCTCTTCTGCAATGTTTCCTGCTAGGTGTCAGTTACAGCTGAGCAGCCTAGAGTCACTTATAATCTTTATTTTGACCAGCTGTGGAAATTTTAATACTCTTCAGCTATTACATAAAGAAGCTTCTTTGATGAGTGGTAGGAGCTATATTTGTTGATAAATATGAGTTAACTTATTTAGAAACAATAAAAATTACGTTTCTCCAGGAAAGAGCTGGTAGTAGGTTTCTCTCTAGGGTCTATGTTCTCTCCAATCAAGTGCTCTTGGATATGTTTGCAGTATCATATATAAACTACTATTAAATAGTTCTTAAGTCCAATGATTATCTCCAGGATAAAAATACCACTATTCAGGGCTGGAGAGATGGCCTATTGGTTAAGAGCGCTGACCGATCTTGCAGAGGACCCAGGTTCGATCCCCAGCACCCACATGGTGGCTGAGAACCGTCTGTAACTCCAACTCCAGGAGAACCCCAGTTCCAGGGGAATCCGATGCCCTCTTCTGACTTCCGAGGCATTGCATGACACAGGCGCACAGACCTACATGCTGACAGTACATTCATACACATAAATCAAAAAAGAAATACCACTATTCACCTATAGTGAGATCTTGCTGGCCTGGTCATTGTTGTGGTTTGTAGGTTTTGCATGTGGGCAAGATCATTGACTGATTACCTCCCTTGGCAGCTTATACAGTACCTTCCAACGCTATGAGAAATAGTTCAGGAAAGAGGATTCAAATTTAGTTTCTCCAAGATATATGCCCACAGTATTCATTATGTCCATTAAGAGGGCCATTAAGAGGGCCATTACATCCTTATCAAAGGGAAAATCAACCAGGAAGACTTCACAATGATGAATATATACACAACAAAATCCAGTGCACCAACCTTGCACCAACATTTATAATACAGCTCTACAGGACCTCAAGGCACAGATTAACCCCAGCACACTCATAGTAGGGGACTTCAATATCCCACTGAGTCCATTGGATAAATCAACCAGACAAAGAATAAACAGAGAGACATCTGAACTGAACAATACACTACAATACAGTAAAGGGTCCTCACAGACATCTTCCGAATATTCCACCCAAGCACCAGAGAATAAACCTTCTTCTCAGCACCCCATGGAATATTCTCCAAAATTGACCTCAACAAATAAAAAAATGAAATAATTTCATGCACTCCATTAGACCATAGTGCAATAAAGCTCAATTCAACACCAGAATTAGCCCTGCTCCTTACAGGAACACATTGAGACTAAACGACAAACTCCTGAATAATGAATGGGTCAAGGAGGAAATAAGAAAGAAATAAAAACATTCCTGGAACTAAACGACAATGACAGTAAAACAGAACAAAACCTACGGGACATTTTAAAAGCAGACCTAAAAGGGAAGTGTATAGCACTGGGTGCCTACATAAAAAAAATAAAAATAAAAATAAATAAATAAATAAATAAATAAATGAAATAAAAACAGAAAGAGCACAAATAAATGAGCTAACACTGCAGCTAAAAACGCTAGAAAGACAACAAATAAACTTGAAATGCAACAGACAGGAAGAAATAACAAAAATCAGAGCAGAAATTAATGAAATAGGAACAAAGAAAAACAGTACAAAAATATCAACGAATCCAAAAATTGGGTTTTTTAATTTTTTATTTTATTTATTTATTTTCTATGTGTATGAATATACTGTCTGCATGTAGGTTTGTGCACCTGTGTCCTGTAATGCCACGGAGGCCAGAAGAGGGTCTCCAATTCCCCTGGAACTGGAGTTCTCTCAGCCACCATGTGGGTGCTGGGGATCGAACCCGGGTCCTCTGCAAGAGCAGTCGGCACTCTTAACCGCTAGGCTATCTCTCTAGCACCCCAAAAATTGGTTTTTGAGAGAATAAACAAGATAGACAGACCCCTAGCACAGTTAACCAAAGGCAAGAAAGAGCAACAACAAATCAATTAAATTCATGATGAAAGGGTAATAACAACAAATGATGAAAATATCCAGACAATCATACAGGAATACTTCAAAAACATATACTCTACTAAATTTGAAAAACTACGAGAAATGGATGAATATCTGCAATCTGGGAAATCACCAAAGCTAAACCAAGAGGTGATTGCTAACTTAAAGAGACCCATAATATATGAAGACATTGAAAATGTAATAAGAGATCTCCCAACAACAACAAAAACAAAAAACCCAGGTCCAGATGGTTTCACAGCAGAATTCTATAAAACATTTAAAAGAGGACTTACAACCATTATTACTCAAACTGTTCAGAAGGATACAAGCAAAGGGAAATCTCCCAAATTCCTTCTATGAAGCCAGCATCACTCTAACACCAAAACTAGGCAAAGATACAACCAAAAAACATTACAGACCCATCTCATTAATGAATTCAGATGCAGAAATTCTGAACAAAATACTTTCAATCCCTATACAGACCCATACTGAAAAGATCAATACAACGATCAAGTTGTATTCCTACGAGAGATGCAGGGATGGTTCAACATATGAAAATCAGTAAATATCATAAAACACGTAAATTGACTGAAGGACAAAAACTAAACAAACATTGCAATGATGAAGAAAAAGCCTTTGATGCAATCCATCATCCTTTCATGATTAAAGTACTAGAGGGAATTGGACTGAAAGGATCATTCCTCAACATAATCAAAGCCATATGCAAGAAACCCACAGCCAGCATCATCCTAAATGGAAAAAAAAGTTAGAAAGATTCCCCATAAAGGTAGGAACCCAACAAGACTGCCCTTTGTCGCCACTCCTCTTCAATATAGTGCTTGAAACACTGGGTAGGACAATAAGCCAAGAAAAGGAAATTAAAGGAATACTAATTGGAAAACAGGAAGTCAAAATATCTTTTTTTACAGACAATATGATAGTTTACATAAGGGATGCCAAAAACTCCACCAGACAAGTCTTAGAAGGATTAAGAGTTTCAGTAAAGTGGCAGGATACAAAATTAACCTAGAAAAATCAGTAGCCCTTCTTTACACCAAGAACAAGCAACCAAGGAAGTAATACAAGAGACCTTCCCAATCATGATAGCCTCAAAAACAATAAAACACTTAGGAATAAACCTAACCAAAGACACCAAAGATCTCTACATCAAAAATTATAAACTCCTGAAGAAGGAGATTGAAGAAGGCATCAAAAGATGGAAAGATCTCCCATGTTCATGAATTGGAAAAATTAATATAGTAAAAATTTCCATTCTACCCAAATTAATATACAGATTAAACGCAATTCCAATTAAAATCCACAGGACATTCTTCACAGGCTTGGAAAAAAAAATTCTTAAATTCATATGGAACAACAAAAGACCCTGAATAGTCAAAGCAACCCTGAGTGAAAAGAGCAATGGGGGGGGGTGTTCTATACCAGATATCAAACTATACTACAAGGCTATAGTCATAAAACAACCTGGCACAAAAACATACCTGTAGACCAATGGAACAAAACTGAAAATCCTAACTTGAGCACATACAATTTCAGCCACGTCATATTTGACAAGGGGAGCCAAAAAGACTCAGTGGAGGAAAGGCAGCATCTTCAGCAAATGGTGTTGGCAAAACTGAATCACCACTTGTAGAAAAATAAAATTAAACCCCTACCTCTCACCCCATACAAAAATTAACTCCAAATGGATCAAAGAACTCAATGTGAAACCCAAAACTCTGAAGGTGATAGAAGAAAAAGTTGGCAGCAACTTACAAGACATAGGCATAGGAAAAGACTTTCTAAGTCAGACAGCAGCTACACAGGAAATAAGGTTGACAATTGACAAGTGGGACCTTATTAAACCCAAAAGTTTCTGTACAGCAAAAGAAACAATTAGGGAAGTGAAGAGAAAACCCACAGAGTGGGAGCTGATACATCTGACAGAGCATTAACTTCCAGAATATATAAACTACTCAACAAAGAAGTAAGAAAGCAAATGACTGACTCAAAAGATGGAGTAAAGAGCTGAACAGAGACCTCATAAGTGAAGAAATATAGATGCTGAGAAACATCTTAAAAAGTGTTCAACATCACTAATAATTAAGGAAATGCAAATTAAAACCACTTTAAGATATCATCTCATCCCGATAAGACTGGCTAGGATCAAGAAAACAAATGATACCAAATGCTGGAGAGGGTGTGGGGAAAGGGGAACACTCATCCACTGTTGGTAGGAATGCAAATTTTTACAACTGTCACGCGCAGCGGTCTTGCCGGCAAGAACTTCACATGGACAACAGGATTCTTCTGCAGCAGTATTTATTGTGCACAGCTCTTTTGTGAGAAGGACCCTGAAATGGGGCAGAAGCACTGCTTATATAGCAGTCTAGAGGGCTCGTGTATGCTCTGGATTGGTGCAGTGCCCTGATGCCTCATTAGCATGCCCAAGGCGCGGGCTCAGAGAGCGCGGGCTCTCCAGAGCGTGGGCTCGGAGAGTAGCAGTCATGTGCAGTTTCTCCAATGCAAAGGCAACGGCGGGAAACGGCTTGTAGTAACTCAGGAAGTCGGCGCCATCTTAGGGCGTGGTACAGCACACATTGTTTGTGTGGTAGGCTGCCAACAGTTCCCCCTTTCTGTTTTAATAGAGCAAGGTCTCTGGGCCGCAGCTGACTGTTCAGGGGCGACATGACCTGTCAGAGACTCTATTAAAATTGGCTGGGAGAATGCCTGTCTTAGGTTGCCTCTGCAGAGGTATTCCTTACCCATCATGGAGTGGACAGACAGCTTTTGGTCTGTTCCCTGTCTTAGGTTGGTAATACTTGCAGCAGGTCTTACCCGTCATTGACCACTTCTCCAGCATACTAAGCCAAATGTTTGGGGAGGAGCCTGCTTCCAAAGCCGCAAGGGCCTGTGCAATGACTACTTTATCACGCTGATGCTGGGCACGGAGCCTACACATAATCCAGAGCATAATTATAATCCCTCCACATAGAAATAGGCCAAACCCTGCCACCCCTGTCCATTGTTTGAAGTGTGAGACAGCAGCAGTAATCCAGGAGGCCAGTCCTTCAGCAAGGGAGGCGTCCACTCTAGTCGAGTTTATGGTGACAATAGGCATACGAAGTTGGTTCATCAAGCTGTCAAATTTTTTAGTCCAATTACCTAAAAGATATCTAGACAATTGGTTAGACAAATTTGTTGCCCTTGTGAAGTTTTGATATTGGATGCTGGTCACACATAGGCCAGAATATTTCCACTCACAGCCAAGCTGGGCTAGCTGCCATAGTTCAAATGTAGTAGAAGTATTTTAAAAAGTAAAAGGCCGTTAATTGTCTAGCGTACTCCCCGTGACTGGCATCCTGTCCAAGGGGGCAAAGCTGTTTCCCTTCGGCCAGTACAGAAGGGTGACCAATTAGGTTGCAGCAACACTTTTTTCCTTCTCTCTATAATACAGATTACATAAAGGCAGACAAATCTACATTTATGGAAAGCATTAAGCATTTGCTGTATGGAAGATTTTTTAGTTTTAATACTAGTAGTACAGAGTCACAGAGTATATTTTTAACACTTAACTTGTAGGTTCATTGAATATGGTTATGTTTTTAACTCCTGGAATAAATGGGTAGCTGTTTTTAAATCTCTACTGACAAATTAATTGAAATAGCTCTGGTTAAGCATTGATATTTAGAAAAAAAGTAAAAATCAAATGGTTTATTGTTGCTTTTTGCCATTTGGTAGCATTTACACACAGGCTTCGATCTTCAGAATACCCTGGATTCAGTAGAAAAACCTTTTAAATGAAGTTTTGTACAATAGAAACTTCTCAGCAGTCAAAATTTAAGACTGTAAAAAAATACATGCAAAACATACTTTTTTGAAAACACTTAACTTTGAACAAAGCACCAAACTACACAAACGCAGAATGAAAACAGCATTTTAACTCCACCAAAAGTAGTCATAGTAAAAATCAAATGGGGAGCAGGAGAGCTATGGGACCTGTTTACTTTCAGTTTTAACCTTTTCTTTCGCAGGGCGGGGCAAAAGTGTTCATTTTTGTACCGGGCTGCTTCCTCCTCTAATTCCTCCTCCTCAGATAGCGGTAATTTCTCATTAAAATCTGAATCATTTAATGTCAGGGCTTGTAGGTCTCTAAATGGGTATAAGGTACCTTTATTAATAATCTCGCTAGCATCCTCTTTTTTCTTTGAATGCGCATCTAACCTTTCACTCCGTTCTGTTTCTGACATGCTTTCCTGAAGGTCCGCAAGGGCTTGTTGTCCTTCCCTAATTTCTTCTTTACAGTTTTGATCGTCCCAGCAAGAGAGAGTAAACAATGGTACAAGGACAATTACAACAGCCAATAAAATAATTAGGCAAGCTTCCAATCCCTCTAGATCATCAGAGAAAAGCATATCTCTCAGAACTAACTTTAAAATTACAACCTGAGCGCAGTTCTGAATCCACTTCGGAAGTCGAAGGGTCCTCTCTGGGCCAGCGACGATGTCAGGTTCCCGGGCCCGGGCTCTCGGCACCACTTGTCCTGGGTCTTCGGCACCACTTGTCACGCACTGTAGTCTCACCGGCAAGAACTTCACGTGGACAACAGGATTCTTCTGCAGCAGTATTTATTGTGCACAGCTCTTTTGTGAGAAGGACCCCGAAATGGAGCAGAAGCACTGTTTATATAGCAGTCTAGAGGGCTCGTGTATGCTCTGGATTGGTGCAGTGCCCTGATGCCTCATTAGCATGCCCAAGGCGCGGGCTCAGAGAGCGTGGGCTCTCCAGAGCGTGGGCTCGAAGAGTAGCAGTCATGTGCAGTTTCTCCAATGCAAAGGCAACGGCGGGAAACAGCTTGTAGTGACTCAGGAAGTTGGCGCCATCTTAGGGTGTGGTACAGCACACATTGTTTGTGTGGTAGGCTGCCAACAAACAACGACTATGGAAAGCAGTGTGGAGAACTCTTAAAAGACTCAAAATGAGCCTACCACCTGACCTGCCCATAACACTTCTGGGTATATATCCATTAGAATCTTCTTACATCAGAGATGCATGTACAGCCATGTTTACTGCAGCTCTGTTCACAATAGTGAAGAGCTGGAACCAACCCAAATGCCCCTCAACGCACGAGTGGATAGAAAAAATGTGGTAAATCTACACAATGAAATTTGCAGGTAAATGGATGGAACTAGAAAATTTTATGCTAAGTGAAGTAACACAGTCCCAGAAAAAAAAAAAGAAGAATAGTATCTCTAATCCATGGATGCTAGTACCAAATGCCTAGTTGGAAGGCAAACTGAGCAAAGTTAATGTTATACTCCTCATGGTCTAAAGACAACTGAGTTCTTATATTGTGAATCTATAAACAGGCTCTAGAGCTGACCTAATATTTATTTTCAGACCTTGGGGTTTTAGTATATGATGGAGGGTACATGTGCATCTTTTAGAGTAATATGGGATTAAAATGGAAATATGTGAATCAAGAAATATGACATGGATATAATGTACAGTTTGTTTCAAAAGGATACAATGTTAATATAAGTGCAATGTAACAGGCTGGTGCAACAGAGCCTTTCCTTTTGCTTAAGGACCATACTTGATGTCCATACCAATTTGGCTGAGGAACCTAGGGGATAACTTTTGTTCCTTGCCCTCAGAGGTCAACCAAGTCTTAGGGATTATGCATGGGGGCATCCCTTGAAATGTCCTGAAGATTTGGGTCACCAGTCTTCCTGTTCAGGGAGGTCTTGGAGAGCCACTAATGGTACATCAGCCATTGCCCAGTCTATAAAGAGGAAAGTCTGCTCATGCTTCCGAAAAGGAAGCCGAGTCTAGCAAGACCTGATTTTGTCCTTGACTGGATGGAACTGGTGGATGACAAGCTGAAAGGAGCAAGGGACTCTCACCCTCTTATCCCCTCAAAAAAAAAATGCTGAGAGACTCCTGAGTACCAGATCCTCAACTGACCTCAAGAAAACAAAAACCTTGGTTAACCTGTGCTAATTGTGTGACCTTAGGCATCCAAAAGGAAAGTACAACCAGAAATAAATAATCATTAAGACCAGAGAAACTGTACTGCAGACATAAAACTTGAGATCTTCGTAAAAAGACAAAAAGAAAAAAGAGAGAGCACTGTTGTTTGACCTGTATTCAATTCTTACAGGCAGATGCATCTGCTCTGTGGCTGCCACTGCTTTTGGCACTCCTCAAGTACATGAGACATAGCTTTTTAAACTTCCATTTTAGACTGAGGACTACTGAGATAGCTTGTGGACTAAACAGCTAAGGGGATATCAGTCTCGTCATAATATGGACTGTCATTGTTGGACTACCTGGGTTGTATCATGGAGGACAGTGCAGGGGGATCAAGACAGGACACTGGACTTCATTTGGGGGACCATGGGAGGGAAAGACCCCAATGTGGAGCAAAAGTGCAGGATTGATGTCTGTTGGGCTTGCCAGGGAGGATCCTTCAAGTACTTCCTTAAGGAAAGCATGACATCTTTTAGGGAAAAAAACTCCTCCAATTATATATATATATATATATAATTAGACATGATATATCACTTGATAATTGTATATATATAATACTATTATCACTCATTCTATATATTCCATGTTCATGGCTATATATATGTGTATACATATATATGTATATATACTGAAGCAATACAAGTTGGAGAGAACAACAAAAGAACAGGAAAAAAACTCTGGAAAGACTCAGAAAAATATGCAGAACACATATGGCAGAGTGCAGGGACTCAGGTGGGGTGGAGGGCATCAAAATGGAAGTGACTCTAGATTAGTTTGTGAAATGATGTATGACTTATGGAAAAGTTTAATAATAATAAAAATAAAATAAATATTTCAGGTTCATTGATTTACCTGCAAATTTCATGATTTGTTTCTTCTTTATCACTGAAAATAAATGGATTATATAAATTTACCCAATTTCATTTATCATTCATTTAGGTTATTTCCATTTCATAGTTAGGAAAAGAGCAACAATAAATGTGAATGAATTGGTATCTCCTTCATAGGATATGGAATCCTTTGGTTATATAGCAAGGAAATCTATAGCTGAGTCATGCGGTAGACCTATATTCAGTTTCTTGAGAATTCTCCATGAAGATTTCCATATTGGCTACACCAGCTTGCTATTCCCCCAACAGTTAATGAGGGTTCCTCTTTCCTCATCCTCACCAGTATTTGTTGTCAGGTATCTTCTTAGACTTAGTCCTAATGACTGGACTAAGATATTTATGTATGTAACCATAGGACTCTGTATCCCACCATAAAGATACTTGCTTAACCATGTTCATTTTCACTCTACCCACAAAAACCCACAAAAGAAAGTAAATGGAATTAGCTTAAATGCCCATCAATTGATAAATGTATTATAAAAGTTCAGTACATATGCACAATGTAATACTATTGAGCAATATAGAAGAACAAAAATATGCAATTTTTCTGTTAAATGGTTGGAATTGGAAATAAATATTCCAAGTGAGGTAGCCTAGACCATAAAAGACCAGGATCACATTTTCTGTCTTGTATTTAGTACGTTTCAATATATGTATTCAAATCTGAATAACCATAAGTCAGGAAACCAGTAGGGGGCCATTGATTGAGTGCTTTTAAGAGAGATGAGATAGATTGCAGATCATATTAAGGGAGACAAGGGAATAATGAATAAAAAACTTTAAATGAGGTGGCATACAGAATGATAGGTGGTAGAAGGAGTACGAGGAGGGTAATTAAGACCAAAGGCTTGAAAAAATCATAAGGAAACAGTACAATCTTCCTAAATTATACATGTACACATTAATAAGTTTAGATGGAGTTACCCTATTGTGTGGTAACATTGCCTCTTCATGAGATAATTTCATCAAATAAAAATCTCAGTGCCAAGTGGGTTATCTCGTTAGAAATGTTGGTAGGTGGAGTCACATAGACCCCCAAACATTACATAATTTTGACATTGTTTTTGTTTACTCTCCAGATGGTGGTAGCAAGTCCCTATTGCTAGACAAACCATGTATGTGAGTATAGAGCATGGAAATTTAAAGCTGTTAATGATCTAGAAGTTTCCTCATGAACTTCTAGCTTTCTTAGAACAGGAAGGTCTTGTACTTACTCAGCAGTGAATGCTAGAAACTATAATTACCACCAAACAAACAAGACTCTTACATTTCTGCAACAGTGCCATGAAAGTTACAGGATTAACCAACTGCTTTCTCATTGTATATAAGGTCTGCTCCATAAAATGGAACTCATATTTTTTACTGTTAACAGGGCCAAGAACATGTGCATAAAAGGTTGTAAACTAAGGTTAGAGTAGAAACCCTTACTATTTTTCTGCTACATGATTAAAGTAATAAAATTACTCCAAAAGATCCTTAAAAAAGCACATCTCTGAGATCTCACCAGAGAAGCTTCCTCTAATGAGACAGCAAGCAGCACAGAGACCCACAGTTGGTCAAGGTGCTGGGACTAAGAGACTGAAAAGTACTGACCTTTAATTGATATTCTATGTCTCACTTTCTCTTCCCAAGGGTCTAGGATCATCATAGAAGGAGACTAAAAGACTTTTACCAAAGACAGAATTTAAATAATAGTATTTTCAAGACACAACAGGACAGTTCCATATATGAAGTCACAGCAGGTGTGACTGCATGGACAACACCTTAACAAGATCAGACAATATACCAGTAAGGGGTGGGAATGTAAAGAGGAGTTCCTATACTAGCTGAGAAGTTATTGGCAAGTGATACCTGCTGGGATAGAAGAAATGTTTCTTCAGTAATGTGGCCTGAGAATATTCCAGTAGATTGTTGCACAGATAGCAGAAAGAGGACTCCACAGGTTAAAAAAAAAAAAAAAAAGAGCTGGGAGTAGTGGCCCATGCCTTTAATCCTAGCACTTGGGAGACAGAGGCAGATGGATCTTTGTCGGTTCAAGACCAGCCTGGTCTACATAGCAAGTTCAGGGACAGCCGGAGGGAGCTAGAGGGAGACACTGTCTCAAAAAGACCAAAAAAAAAAAAAAATTAAGAGGGGAAAGTGGAGCAAAGGAGTAGATGAGGAGTAGGATTTGGAAGGAATGTTTGCGTAATTAGTCACAAACTTACAACCTCTAAATGCGTGTTTAAATTGCTGTTTCCCATGTCAGGCAAGGTGGCACATACCTTTAATCCCAGCACTTTGGAGGCAGAGGGAGGCAGATCTCTGTGAGTTTGAGGCTAGCTTGCTCTACAAAATATGTTCCAGGTCAGCTGGGACAATAGCAAGACCCTGTTTCAAAAAGACCTAAAAATAAAATAATAAAATAAAATAATTAAAAAATAAAATGCTTAAAATAATTAAAAAATAAAATGGAGATCTCTTGAGCCCAGCGGCAGGAAGAGGGGAAGACAAGTAGGAACTGGGTGCCTTTGGCGAGCCTATTGCTGATCGTTTGGTCCTGCTGTATTTGGTTTGATTGGCCTTTGTGTTTGTGAGGTTGGAGTTATCCCACCAGCTGGGATAAAGGTGTGGTCTTTGGCTAGAATAGATCTAGTGGCTGTGGGTGTGGAGTTATCCTCCGCCAGCCAGTATTGAGAGGCAACGCTTGAGTGACTCTTGAGATTTGAGATTCTGAGCCCCAGCGGCCCGGCCCGCCCCCTCCCTCCCCCCCAGGCCAACTGAAGATTACGAAGAAGGATCTTGATAGGGAGGCAACCATTAGCACGAGCCACATTCACATTCAGGTGAGAGGCATTCGGACCCAGCGATTAGGATAATACAGGCAAGGAGAAGCCCAAACACCAGGAACACGAAGAAGAGTCTTAACTATACCCATCTGCTGAAAAGGTGAGGATAATTCCACAGCAAGCTTTACCAA
This sequence comes from Rhizomys pruinosus, assembly GCA_009823505.1. Taxonomy (NCBI): domain Eukaryota; kingdom Metazoa; phylum Chordata; class Mammalia; order Rodentia; family Spalacidae; genus Rhizomys; species Rhizomys pruinosus. Next base: position 1,445,742 of record VZQC01001350.1, read on the forward strand.
CCTTGTGGATGACTCCTGCAGTGGAATCCCCCCGGGGATGCCCCAGGACACAGACATCAGAAACACAATTTGGGAACATACTTAAAGAACTACAAAATGATAAAGAACAAATTAAAGAAAAAAGAAAAAAAAAAAAAAAAAAAAAAAAAAAAAAAAAAAAAAAAAAAAAAAAAAAAAAAAAAAAAAAAAAAAAAAAAAAAAAAAAAAAAAAAGAAAAAGAAACCAACCAGCAAAACAAAAAGCTAAACAAAAAGAGATCGAAGAAGCTACCAGAATAAGAAATATGATAACACTAAAGAAATCAGAAGAGTTAATGAAAAAGGAAATCAAAACACTCATCCAATCAAGAAGAGGAAAGGAATGAAAGACGCCTCAGAGCAGAATGGAGGAGCAGAACAAAGAATATAAGACTTGGAAGGCGAACATCAGATTGACACTAAAACCTATCAAGTGAAAGATTATGAAAGTTAAAAAAACAAAGTGGAACAACCAGGAGCTTGGGACACTATGAAAAGAACAAAACTCCACATCATAGATATAGAAGAAAGCAAAGAAACTCAAGTCTAAGGCAAAGAACATTTATTTACCAAAATCCAAAAGAAAAATATAACCAAAAAAAAAAAAAAAAAAAAAAAAAAAAAAAAAAAAAAAAAAAAAAAAAAAAAGAAGCACATAGAACTTCACAGACAAGATCAGAAAAGAAATTCTCCCATGCCACAGATCATAGTTAAAATGTTGGACACCCAAAACAAAGAAAAATTCTTAAAGCGACAAGAGAATAAACAACAAGTGACCTATAAGGGGAAACCTATCAGAATAACAACGTACTTCTCACAGCAAACGATGAGAGGCAAAGAGAAAAAGTGGAGCAAGAGCAAATTCCCAGTGTTGAGGGACAAAGGATGCCATCCCAGGTTACTATACCCCAGCAAATTAAAATGTCAATCATAGTGAAGGAGAGAGGAAAATCTTCCATCACATAAACAACTTGAAAAGAATACATATCCAGAAAAACAACCCTTCAAGAGATATACTGAAGGAACAAAGGGAAGAAGGAAGGAAATCCACACCAGGTCACTAGAAGGAGAAATAATTATTGAACGCAATAACTTCCAGCAGTAAGAAACCTAAAATCAAAACGCAGATGATATCATCAGCACAAAGGAAGCAAACACAAAGCCTATGTAGTCGTCCATAATCTTAAATATTAATGACTAAATTCCCCAACCAAAAAACATAGACTGGAAGAGCTGCGATTGTATTAGAAAGAATCCATCGATATGTGCCTGTTCTGCCAAGAACCATCTTTCACTCCAAGGACAGCAACCTAAAGTGAAGGGACGGAATTGATAATATATCCAAGCAAGAGTGGTACCGAAAAAATGAAGACAGTGTGGTTGCTATTATGATAATATCGGATAAAATAGACTTCAAAGTAAAGAAATCAGAAGAGACAAAGAAGGCCATTACAATTTTCCATCAAAAGGAACAATCCACCAAGAAGATTTCAACAATTATGAATATATATGCCATTCTGGTGCACCAACTTTATAAAGACAATTCTCACAGGACCACAAGTCATCAGACTAAACCCCAGCACACTAATATTTGGGGACTTCAATACCCCCACCTGAGTCCTTTGGCATAGGTCAACAGGACAAAAATAAACAGACAGACATCTGAACTGAACGAGTATGATACAGCCCAATGGCACGCCTCAATAACCTCTAGACCGAACATCAGTCCTAATACCAGAGGAAATACACTTTCTACCCTCAGCACCACGGAACATTCTCCAAAATGACCACACACTGGACCTAGTCAGAAGGAAACTCTAAACAAATACATTACAAAGATTGAAAATAATTATCATTTGCATGCCTGTCAGAGCCACAAAGTCAATGTAACTTCAACATCAACCACCAGACGCCTCCTGCCTACAAGTTAACACATGGAGACTAAACACACATCTTGGAATAGAATGGGTCAAGGAAGAGATAAGAAAGAATAAACATTCCTGGAACTGAAATGAACAATGAACACAACACAACAAAACTTATGGATACCTTAACATGCCAAGAGGGAAATTTATAGCCCTGGGTGCCCTTAAACATTAGAAAGAACAGATAATGAGACCCAGTGAATAGATCTAACACTATAACCAGCAGAAGCACATTGAAAAGGCAATCAACAGTGAACCCTAAACCCAAGCAGACAGGTAAAGAAATAACAAAAATCAGAGCAGAATCAATGAAATAGAAACCAAAGAAAACAATACAAAAAAATCAATGACACAAAAAGTTGGTTCTTTGAAGAATAAAAACAAGAAAGTCAGCCCTCTAGCCCAAGTATACAAGAAAGAGGAATAACTCCAAATCTATACAATCTGTGATGAAAGGGACATATCACAACGGACAAGGAAAGATCAAGAAAATTATATGGGCATATTAAAAGAACCTATATTCTAGTAACCAAGTTTCCCAAACCTAGAAGAGATGGATGAATGTCTGAAATCTTGGGATCACCAAAGCTTGGCCAAGAGGAGACCAGCAGCTTAAACAGGCCCATAACAAACTGAAACAGTAATACAAAAAAAAAAAAAAAAAAAAAAAATCCTCCCAACTAGAAAAAGCCAGGCCCACGGTACGGTTTCACAGCAGAACATTCATTATAAAACATTTCAAAAGACCTACAACCATCCTTACTGAAACTGTAGAGATATACAATCAGAGGGGACTCTCCCAAATTCTTCTATGAAACCAAACATGCTCCTAGTATGACTCAAAACCAGTGTCAAAGATGAAAAACTAAGAAAGGAGAATTAATAAGACCCCATTTCCACTCATTGCGTAGATTACAACAGATGCCGAATATCCTATAAAAGCAGAAATACTGGCAAATTGCATACAGACCACATCAATGGATCATACTCATCAGGCATGATCCAGTTGGATTCATACAAGATTTGCAGGGATGGTTCAACATCGATAAATATAATAAACGATCATCAACACATAACGGAATAAAGAAAGTAACCACACCGAACATCGTGCAATGATCTGAAAGCCTTTGAAAAATACAGCATCCTTTTATGATTAAAGTACTAGAGGAATTGGATTGGAGGGATCATTACCTCAATGTAATCAAATTTGCCATATACAGGAAACCTACTGCCAATATCATTCCTAAATGGGAGAAATGACGGAAACATTCCTCTTTAAAGGTGTGACTCTGCCAGGAGTCTCCCCTATCAACCACTCCTCGTTCAATATAGGTGCCTGAAAACACTTGCTTAGAGCAATAAGGCAGAAAAGGAAATTAAAGGAGTACTAATATGAAAATGTAGGAAGGTCAAACATTCCCTAGTTGGATGATGATTATGATGTGCAATACTTAAGAGATTGGCAAAACTCCACCAAGATAGAACTCCTAGAACTGATTAACAGCTTCAGCAAGTGGCAGGACACAAAAATTAACTCTTAGAGAAAATGCAAGTATGTGCCTTTCTTTACACAACTAACAGCACGGAGAAAGAATCTTCAAGAAGTATGACCTTACACTCACCACATAGGCCTCAAGAAAACAATATGAGATTAATCCTAGGAACAGAACCTAAGCAATAAGGGACAATCCTAAAGACCTCTACAAAAAAAAGTTTTAAACCCTTAAAGAGAAGAGAAAATGGCAGAGTAAAATGCACCTCAGAAGCTGGAATAAACTGCGTATTCATGGCTCATCTGATGGATTGGGAGATTATCTATAACATTGTATCAAGAATGTCCATGATTAATTACAAAGATCCGTTGATTGAAGTAGAGATGTAAATGCGCGAAGTCGACGCAAGTGAAGTGGAAACCCAGGAGTGTTTCGTATGCATAGGCTTGAGAAACGAAAGAGTTGGCTATGTCATCGTTGAGAGAGATACAGAAGAACGGCCACCAGTAATAGCAACAAATCAAGAGTGCCCTGGAAGTTGAGAGTAGCTAACTACAGGAGATCTCTATATCGAGTTGATTGTGTAGGAATATGTACTACAGGATGGGACTTATAGTCATGGAGATGAAAACAGAGCTCCATGGACGATGATGGTAGATGGGAACAGATGAAGCAGAGAGTGCTGGTATGTACCGAGATGGACAACAAACCGATGGAGATGGTGCGTTGAAAGATGAGTCAGGCCAAGAATTCGTAAGACATATCAGGATTTCAGCGCACTATCTCATATTATGAATCAAGAGGGCAGAGAATACACCACATTGGAGAGACATATACGTAACACTGCGAGAATCCATGCGAGAGCAAGTGGTGTTCCCAAAACTGGATCACCACTTGTAGAGAATGAATTAAAGAACCCTTACCTCTCGCCCTGTAAAAAGTCAACTCCAGATGGCTTTAAAGACCTCAAACGTGAAACCCCACAACTCTGAAGATGATAGAAAGAAAAGTTGGCCAGCAAGACTACAAGACATAGGCGTCAGGAAAGACTTCCATAAATCACATAGCAGCTGCACAAGAATTATGGTCGACAACTGACAAATGTCAACCTCATTAAACTCAAAAGCTCTGTACATCAACAAAGAAAAACAATCAAGGAATGGAAGAGAAATCCCACAGAGTGGAGGAACTTACACTGCAGATACATCTGACAAGCATTGATTTCCAGAATATATAACTACTCAAAAAACAATAAGAAAAGACAGAAAACAAACGAACCCGCTCAATAGTTGTGGATACGCAATTACGAGTGAAAACACTAAGCCACTTCAACAAAACGATGGAAAGTTAGAGATAGCCTGAGAAACAACCTCATTAGGGAGACTGCTCAATTCATCGACTAATCTGTAACAGCACACACTGCAAATCACAACACGCGACTATTTCAAGATATCATCTTACCCCCAGTTAAGACTGGCTAAGAGCGGGATATCTAAGTATCAAGAAAAAGCATGATACCTGAGCCTCTAATGGCCTTCCCTGCATGAGGAGTTGGTGGGCGGAATCGGGGAAGCCATCCATGCTGCTCGGGTGGTAAATCGCATATAAAGACTGCGGTACAGCCATCTATGGAACCAGTGTGGTAGAACCCACTTGAGAAGAAACTCTGGAAACTGTGGGCCACCGGAGACTCCCAGGAGCCATACCAACTCCCCTGGGCATCTTGTACCCGCCAAAGAGACTCTAACGCCACCAACATGAAGATACGTGCACCGTTTTTATATGCCAATAGATTTCATAAGTATTATTTAGCCTCTCCTATCTTACAAAGCAATAGAGTGACGCTGAGCAACCAGTAAACCTAAGAGACTAACCACTTTAATTAAAAACCTCACAAACAGACTGGAAATGGATAAAGAAAATGTGGGTACATCTAACAACAATGGAGTTCTATGCAGTAGTAAACGAGAAGATGACATCAACGACCAGCTCCATGCCAGCTTTGCAGGAAGCAAGTGGCTTCGAGACCGTCTAGAGGACATCAACAATGCCCTGTAAGTGAAAATCCTAAATCACGGTCTCAGAAACAAACGACGAATGGTATCCCTCATACTGTGGATGCTAGTGCCAATTACCGAATTGTAAATATTTCTTGTGGTAGGGCCCCTGAGCTTCCTGTACAAACAGTTGGACAATAAGCCATTTCCGGAAAAAAAACACACAACAAAAAATACATGCCTCAAAGAACTACTGGACTGAAACAGTTTAGTACTTCGATACCTCTGCTTCAAACAGTCAACGTCCCCATGAAAAATATTTAGAAAGACTAATGCCTGGACAATGTGAATAGCATGTCTTGGCAGAAAAGATCGACCACGAGCTCTGACGGGGTGGGGGACTGAGCGGGAACACACGCGCGTCTAGATTTGTTAAAAATAAATAATTTAATACAAAAAGAGAAATGTACATCACGAAAAAAAAATAAAATATATAAAATAAAATGCTGTTTACCCGCACCTAGAGCTTGAAATAGAAAGTATCTTGCTGACTTATGAATAAAGAGGTTTTGAAGTTGAGTCTTTTGGTGCAATCAGAGTTTTCTGTTACAAAATTATTGTATGAACATTAACTACAATTGTTAGGCCTAAAAATATACTTAGATTATTTCATTATATCGCTTAAGTAGAAAATTTTCCAGGTTAATGTTAATTTTAACTGAGCAGTCATATTAGTAAGAGGAATGGAAAACATCAATAACTGAATTGAACCAATACAAAATAATTACTTTCTATACTATGAATAAAATGGAAAGACAAGAAGCGAAGCCAATAGGAAAAAGGTAGTGATATTTAAATTAGTTTTGTTAATTTTGTTAACAAAATATGGTTAATTACCAACAACTCAAAATAGGATCTAGGATATAATGTGACTCGTATTAATTGCATTTGACTTATTATTTTACTTTCCAAAACTACATCATGAAGCTTACAAAAGTTATTTTATTGGAATTTTGCTAAATGCAAATTTATAATTATATGCTTGCAGGACTCTTAATTTTTATGAACACGTTAAAAAATAAATATTTTCAAGAAATTTATTATCTAACTGTTACAACATGATTCTAGCTGACATGTTTTGTGCGAAGTACACTTCAACAGTGGCAAGCTATTTCCAAACAAGTATTGATTAGTTTAATATGTATTAGATATCCCTACAATTTATATGATTCTATTCACTTGTAGCATTTTTTGCCCCCAATTACAGCCCACTCATATTGAGAGCAAAAGGCCTTCTTACAGCTTGCCATTAAATAGAATTTTATGGAAATTTAATCCAAATACCGAAGTGCCATGGAAAACGACCAAGAAATGCTTTCGACAGGCACAGAATCTAGAGAAAAGCTTTATGTCTTCTTAATCATCAAAGGTGCGCGAATTTAGTTACTGTCTGCCAATGAGGTGTCTTGTTCAGATGAAACTCACAAACCGTCACTGAGACAATATCAACTCCACTCGTGTGAATTTTTATGTAAGATGTTGTACACATAGTAAGGTACAGGAAATATTTCGCTTTTACAAAACCTGGTTTACAGTACCAACATCCTGACCACGCGGATCTCCTCGGTCATTCACGTTCCCTAATGTTCTTCACTCTATATATACAAGCCATTCCACACTGAGCTTTTGTCTGGCTTCCGAGGAATAATCTGCATGTGTCATTAAATTTGCGACCGTTTAACATATTTTAATATGATAGTTTCTCTCTGATGACTAAGCTGGTTTTGCTGTGTTATGCCATAGAGCATCACCACCAGCAATGTCTTTTATCTGGAACAGAGATATACATCATGCCAGCTTTCTGAGTGGCAGACATATTTTCATTTAGCCTGTGGCTCTTACCATAGACCACCAAAGGTAGAGGATTTCTCCAAGACTATATTCTCTTACATAGAGAACAATAGCCAAATATCAACATCAAAAGTTCCGTGTGCAGTTTCCCCAGAGTCGTTTCAGAGGACAGGAGGTTGCATGCTTTTTTTTTCTGAATAGCAGCAAAGATATGTAGGCGTGGTTCTGGGACAGCTGGACGTAGAACATGGTCTACTCACGATCTTATAAAGTAGCAGCCGAATTGCAAGGTGCGATGGGGGCAAAGGTTGAGATTGGTTATAGGCACGAGATTTGAGTGTGTGGCCACACGATCACTTGCCTCCAGCTGAAGCCGGCACATGCTGTAGTGGACTGAGCATCTGGTCCCTGTGGACGAGTGATGTCACAAAGGATGTCCCCAAGAAGGGCCATGGGAAGAGGCATGAGCCTGAGGCTCGATACGAACAGAAGAATCAAGCCGATCACCTCAGAACTAAGCCTGAGGCAACGCCACACAACCCCTGATAGACCCCCTCCATCAAAGAGTGGAACTCCACGACCACACAGCTGGCACAACTTCACATAGGAGAAGAAGGGCGTGGGGAGAGCAGGGGGGTCATCGAGGGTGTTCTCACGAATATAACGATGAGTGGTTTCCTTAACCCCTTTGAAAACCTAATATGCCCACCACCTCGTGCGACGCCTTCTTGCGAACAGAAAGAGAAAAGTGAACTAAACCTTCCAAAATATAACCAAAAATTGAAAGTCTAACCCTAGACAAGTCAAACCATCAATATCAATCCAATGAGAAATATAATACAAGACATCCCAAGAAGGAATCGCAAGCGAAACAATCCTTCAATGCAAAGCAAAGAGGAAGTCAATAAATTCCACCGGGAGAACTCCAGATGACCTGCCATTGTTTCATCTTGATCTTCAGTGTGGTGAAGCTAAGGTGCGCGACACAGTCAGAGGGATAACCCTGGGTGAGCCCTTTTAAAGAGATCAGAAGAACAGTGCAAAGAAGCGGTAACCACATGCCTAGAGCACAGTGAAAGAACAATATGGAAAAGCACAGAAATAACTCCACACCAAACTCCACGGAACATGTAGAGGACTCCTACAATGAGCATCATCCTAGCAGGATAGTGACCAGGACACCAAGATGTCCCAGAAAATAAACGATCACAGATCTATTCAAAGAAATCAGTACAACTAAGTGAGAGAATGAAAAACTCAGAAGAAGGGCGTAGGAGGAAGAACAGAGCACACCATAATACTTTGCAAGAACTCAAAGAAGAAAAATGACATATTCCAGAAAGAACTAGAGGAAAATGACGAAACTCGAGGAAGGGAGGAGTAGGGAACAAGAAAAGATTACCCAGGTCTGAAATGAGAGAAAAGCGGCAACACCAAGGAGGCAACAAGAAACTTGTTATTGACACAGCTCCAGGGCAAAAGGTAACACTCGGAAATCCAAGAGGAAAGACTGGGTCAGAAAAAGTCTCGCCTTTTATTAGGGAGGAGCAAGACATGCAGAAGTCGAGACTAAAAGAATATCACGAATCTAGAAAAAACACGACAGATACAATAAAAACTTCAAGTAAGGATTATGAAAATATTTAAAATACACAAAGAGTAGAACAAACAAAAAATGTGGGAAACTATGAGAAGATCAAACCTCCACATCATAGGGTAGAAGAGGAGAAGAATCCCCAAGAAAATGTATTGTATTGACCAGATTGTCAATAAAATAATAGAGGAGAATTTCCCCAACTAATAAAGAAAGACAAACCCATGCAAATTCAAAATGTACATAGAACACCAAATAGACTAGACCCGAAAAGAAACTCCCCCTGCCTATCATAGTTAAAATGCTAGATTACCCAAAACAAAGACAAAATTCCCTGGATAGCCCACAAGGAGAAAAAACAACAGTTACAATTACAAGGAAAAACCAATCAAAATCACAGCTGACTTTTTCAGCAAAACCTATGAAGCAAGAAAACATGGACCAAAGCATTCCCAGTGCTAAAGACTGTGGATGCCAAAGCCCAAGGTTACTATACCCAGAAAAATTTATTTCTAGTTGAAGGAGAAGAGAAAATCTTCGCATGACATAAAACAAGAATGAAAGAAATACATATTGGAAATCCAACCCTTTTCAGAGAATGCTTGAAACAATTCAAAAGGCATCAAGTGAGAGGAGCAAACTCCCCCAGACACCTTAAAAGTGAAAAATATTAATTAAAAATAGGAAATGCAAGTGGTAGAAACCTACACAAAAAAATACAAAACGTATCAATAAAGATTAAAGGAAGTCAACAATATTACCATCTCATTATCAACCTTAAAATATGCAATGGGCTAAAAATCACCCAATCAAAGGAACAGTAGAAGGGAAGACTTGGATTAGGAAACAGAACACATCAATACACTGTCTACAAGAAACGCATCTCAACCCCTTAAGGATAGGCACCATCTTAAAGTGAAAAGGATGGAAAAAATAGTATTCCAAACAAATGAGTACTAAAAAGAAGGGATATCAGAAAATAGATTAAACAGTAGAACAATTAGAAGAGACAAAGGAGGGACAGAGTTATATCCTTATCAAAGGGAAAATTAACCATAAAGACTTCACAATCCTAAATTTTTATGCACCAGACTCTGGTGCAGTGAACTTTATAAGCACGATTCTGCAGGAACTCAAGGCACACATTAACCCAGCACACTCATAATAGGAGAATTCAATACCCACTGAGGGCCTTTGGTGAAGAGAACAACCTGGACAAAAGAATAAACCAGAGAGACATTGAACTGGAAGAATACATAAGGAATGGACCCACATGACATCTTCCCAAATATTCCGACCCAAGCACCAGAAGAAATACTTTCTAACTCAGGTAGCCTACCCATGGAACATTCTCCAAAATCGACCAAATGCTTGGACACACAAGAACCATCAACAAATACAAAAAATTGAAATAAACTTCATGCATTCTATCAGACAATTAGTCAATATAGTCAATATCAACACCAGGTATGCCCTGCTACCCTACTGAACACATGGGAACTAAACCAACACACATCCTTGAGTACATGAATGAGTCCAAGGAGGAATAAGAATTAGAAAAGCGATGTCCGCTGAAACTAAATTGACCAACTACAATACACTACAACAAAACCTATGGGACATTCTTTTACAAAGGAGACCTAAGAGGGAGTATTTAGTATCCTAGGGTGGCTGATTAAAAAAAAAAGAAAAAACAAGAAAGAGCACATGATCAAATGAACTAACACTGCAGCTTAAAACACTGCAAAGACAACAAAAAAAAAAAAAAAAAAAAAAAAAAAAAAAAAAAAAAAAAAAAAAAAAAAAAAAAAAAAAAATCAATAGAATGAATAAATGAAAGAAGAAAGAAGAGAAGAAAGAAAGAAAGAAGACGAAAGAAAGAGAAAGAAATGGAAAGGAAGTACAAAATTTCAACGGGAATTTCTTTTTACAAAGTTGGGTCGTTTGAGAGTGAAAAATACCAAGATGAAGACAGATCCCTCGCCCAGGTTCAACGCAAAAGAGAAGCAAAACAGCGGGAAACTAAATCCAATTATGAGAGTCAGAGATGAAAGGGGAAGTATCGCTACAGACAGTGAAAAGGGATCAAGGAAACAATCATACAGGAATATCAAAATCCTATACTCTAATAAATTTGGAAAACCTAAGGAAATGGATGAAAATCTGCAATCCAGGGAATCAACAAAGCTAGATATCAAGGAGGAGATTGACAGCTTAAAACCAGGGGACCCATAAGACATATGAGAAGAATTATGGAAAAATTAGCTAATAAGAGCACTTCGGGCGCAACCTAAAGATAACACGCCCCCAGCATCCTTAGCATTGTTCAACAGCAGAATTGTTATAAAACATCGTTAAAGAGGACTTACAAACGCAGATAATTACTCAAAATGTTCAGGAGGGCTATAAAGGAACAATATGGGGAACAGTCACTCCCAAATTCTTCTGGCTAAAGTGAACCGCCTTAATATCAAGCTCTACTATACCTAATAACCGAGAGTGGCCAATGCGATCCCATAAAACCGTTGAGAAAAAGAAGAATCTAGCAGTTGACGCGCATGCTCTGTAATTAAAGTGGAACCGTCGAGAATGCAAATTCTCAATGTCCCAAGTACTTGCGCAATCCGTATACAGACCCACATCAAAAAAGATCATTCACCATGGATCTAACTGGTGGTGATTTCATACATAGAGACCATTGCCAGGGTATGGTTTCCGACATTATCTATCGATTTGAGTGAGAAATATCATAAAACACATAAATTGTGACTGGTACAGGACGCACAAAAAGCCACATTAGGGTCCATGTAGGTACACGCCAGATTCATCCATCAATTGAACTTGATGCATTGTAAAAAGGCCTTTTTGACAAAAGGTTCGATGTCAGCATCCCTTCCCGTGAATAGTCTTAAGAGGTGAATTGGACTGAGGATCATTCCTCTAACATAATTATCTTAAGTCCATATCTTCCCAAGAAATCTCACTCAGCATCATCCTAAATGAGAAAAGGTAGAATTTTGGACCACCTCTAAAAGGTAGGAACCTCAAACTAAGGCTGCCCTTGTCACCTATTTGATAATCTCCTGTGGCTTGATCAGTTTTTGGGATATCAGAGGTGTTTGAACATTTGGCCAGGGCAATCAAGGCAGAAACAGGAAGATTAAGGAATAACTAATTTGGAATAGAGTACTGATGAGTATAAGGAAAGAGTACTGTCGCCCTTCTTGTTTTCTTGTGCAGACAACTGCTCGGGAGTTCTCCCTTATTACGTTAAGGGGACGCCAGGCTTTAAAACTCCAACCAGCTAGAGAGGAGCTACCTATGAAATTGTGATGTAAAAAGTTTCAATAGAACGCTTAGGTCTGAGATTGGCATATAATTAGGACCTACGAAAAATCCAGTAGCCTTCTTTCGTTTACAACAGGACAAAGCAACTCTGGAAGAAGGATACGACCACGCGAGGTGGCCATGTTTGCGGACCCACTAGTGCACGAGAGAGACGCCTCAAAAAGCATTTAGAGACAGCCACCTAGGCGATGGAACAACCCTAAAACCCACACTGACAGAAGGAATACAATGGAGTTCCATCCCCACATTACCAATAGTGGCCTTACTTAAAACATTAAAAACACCCTAGCGGTGAATCATGACAAAACCACGGAAGGTTCTCGTACACCAACAAAAAATTATAAGCTCCTGAAGAGGGAGACTGGAGAAGACATCAGAAGATAGAATGGAAAGAACTCACATAGCTTATTGGATTACGGAAAAGAGTTAACATAGTAAAATAACCCAAATATCTTCCCTTAATTTTACCACAAACATCTCATATCACACACGATCCAAATGCCAATACGATGGACCAATTAAATTCCCAAGGACATTCTTCACAACCTTAAAAAAAACTCACTTAAATTGAATGAACACGACAATAGACCCTGAATAGCCAAAGCCCCTGAGTGAAAAAGAGCAATACAAGGGGGGACTATTCTTATTACCAGCACCATCCAAAACTTTATACTAACATGCGCTATACTCAATGAAACCAGCCTGTTACTGGCACAAAAACAGACCTGTGAGAGACCAAGATGTGGAGACAAAACTGAAAGATTCCAAACTTGAGCACATACTCAGAGATTTCTAAACACAGCCACCATTCATAATATGAATTGAGGGGGCCAAAAAGGCTTCAGTGGAGGGACAAGACATTTAAGCATTCTTTCAGCAAATTGGTGTTGGCGAAAACTGGATCAACCACATGCTTACAAAAATAAAAAATTTAAAACCCCTACCAATCTCACCCTGTAGCATGAAAAATTAATGCCAATACTGGTAGCTCATAAGATCCTCAATGCTGAAATCAAAACTACCCTAAAAGGCTGATAGAAGAAAAATTGACAGCAACCTACAAGACAATAGGTCGTAGGCAAAGACTGTTCTTTTTTTGGGGGGGGTCTTTTTGAGAACAGGGTCTCCCCCTGTGTCCCAGGCTGTCCTGGACCTTCAATCTGTAGACCAAAGAAGCTGGTTCTCTCTTGAACTCAACAAAAATCCCTTTGCCTTGCTCTCTGCCTCCATGTCAGGGATTAAAGGCCCCGTTATGTTTGCTTGACCTAGTATCACTAGTGACTACAAAGACAGCTGAGCATGATCAGCGGAAGTAGGTCAACAATTGACAGGTGGGGCCTCATTAAAGGTGACAAGAATTAGGACTCCTGTAGTTCGCACCTGATGATTTCCAATCCTGGTGATAAACAAATAATTTCTGTACAGCCAAGACAATCAGGGTTAAGTGACTAGCAAAACTCACTAAGACGCTCGGGAAGACGTGAGAAAATCTTTCACTTGCGTCCGCATCTCTCTTCTGACGACAGACGCCAATAGTCTAGTAATTCGGCTTTCTGCGGGTGCGCCAGATATACAAACTATTTCAGCAAAATNTCATCAAACTCAAAAGCTTCTGTACATCAAAAGAAACAATCAAGGAAGTGAAGAGAAATCCCACAGAGTGGGAGGAAACCTTCACTGCAGATACATCTGACAAAGCATTGATTTCCAGAATATATAAACTACTCAAAAAACAAAGAAAAAAGAAAACAAACGACCCGCTCAATAGATGGAGCAAAGAACTGAACAGAGACTTCACAAGCGAGGAATTAGAGATGTCTGAGAAACACCTCAAGAACTGCTCAACATCACTAATCATTAAGGAAATGCAAATCAAAACCACTTTAAGATATCATCTTACTCCAGTAAGACTGGCTAGGATCAAGAAAACAAATGATACCAAGTGCTGGAGAGGTTGTGGGGAAAGGGGAACACTCATCCACTGCTGGTGGGAATGTAAACTCGTACAGCCACTATGGAAAGCAGTGTGGAGAACCCTTGGAAGACTTGGAATGAACTTGCCACCCGACCCAGCCATACCACTCCTGGGCATGTACCCTCAAGACTTACGCCACCACAGAGATACATGCACGGCCATGTTTATTTCAGCTCTCTTCACAATAGCAAAGAGCTGGAACCAACCTAAATGCCCCTCAACTGACGAGTGGATAGAGAAAATGTGGTACATCTACACAATGGAGTTCTATGCAGCAGTAAAGAAAGACGACATCACGAGCTTTGCAGGAAAATGGCTGGAGCTAGAGGACATCATGCTGAGTGAAGTAACACAGTCCCAGAAAAACAAACGACGAATGGTATCCCTCATCTGTGGATGCTAGTGCCAATTACCCAGTTGTAAGTATTTCTTGTGTAGGGCCCCCTGAGCTTCTGTACAAAGCAGTTGGACATAATGCATTTTGGAAACAACAACAACAACAGAAAATACTGCATCAAAGAACTGACTGAAACAGTGAACTTCTGCTCAAAACAGTCAACGTCCCCATGGAAAATATTGAGAAAGACTAAGACATGGAAAGCATGTTTGGCAGAATGCACGAGCTCTGACGGGGTGGGGGAATGAGCGGGAACACGGGTCTAGATTTGTTAAAAATAAATAAATAAATACAATAAAAAAAATGTACATCACAAAAAAAAATAAATAAATAAAAATAAAATGCTGTTTACCCGCACCTAGAGCTTGAAATAGAAAGTATCTTGCTGACTTATGAATAAAGAGGTTTTGAAGTTGAGTCTTTTGGTGCAAGTTTCTGTTACAAATTATTGTATGAACTATTTAAAACTACAGTTAGGCTAAAAATATATTAGATTATTTCATTTATGTTAAGTGTAGAAATTTCCAGGTTAATGTTAAATTACCTGCATCAAAATAAATAAGGGAATGGAAAACATAAAACTGAATTGAACCATACAAATATAATATACTTTCTAAGTATAAATGGAAAGACAAAAGAAGCCAATAGGAAAAAGGTAGTGATATTTAAATTAGTTTTGTTAATTTTGTTAACAAAATATGGTTAATTACCAACAACTCAAAATAGGATCTAGGATATAATGTGACTCGTATTAATTGCATTTGACTTATTATTTTACTTTCCAAAACTACATCATGAAGCTTACAAAAGTTATTTTATTGGAATTTTGCTAATGCAAAATTTATATTATATTGCATTATTTTTATGACACAGTAAAAAATAAAATTCAAAAATTATTATCTACTGCTAAAATGAGTTAAGACAATTTCATCTAACCGTGGCAACCTATTTTCCAAACAAAATTTTTATATTATGATAGCTACAATTTAATATCATTTTAATTTGCCCCAATTAAGCATATATACAGCTTGCCATTAAATAGAATTTTATGGAATTTAATCATACATCTGGAAAAAAAACCAAAAATTTCCACAAACAAGAAAACTTTAGTCTCTAATATCAAAATGCTATTATTACTGCTAATAGTATTAGTATATCCTTTCAACTATATGTAATTTTTAAGATTTAAAATAAGGTAAGAAATATTTCAGCTTTTACAAAACCTGGAACAGTACCCAGTCCCAATTGTCTATAAAAACACTTCTCACTTCTTTTGTCTGGCATTTTTGCCCGTAGATTTAAATAGTTTTCTGTATAGTTTGCTTTTATCAAGACATAACAGAATGTCTTTTGAAAGAGTATATCATAGGATTCTGAAGACAATTTTATAGACAATACAAATATCATCAAAATTCTTCTTTCCAGACGTTCAAGATTTTTTTCTATGAAAGATACTGTCTGGAAGCTGGAGAGATGGCTAAGTAGTTAAAAGCACTGATTGCAGAGTGCTGGGCAAGTTTTTGGCAGAGGTTTATGTGCCACTCATGCTCCAGCTGGGGGCAGAGTCTGAGTGGACCTGCTGGTCCTGTGGAGTGGGAAAGATGTCCCAGAAGCCTTGGGAGCTATGAGCTGAGGCTCGAACACAGAAGGTACCAGCACCAGACTAAGCCAGCAACCCAAACACCCCCCCAAGTGGAACCCCCAACTGGAACTCAGGAGAAAGAGGCTGGGAGAAGAGGGAATACAGTGTTCAAAAACGTGGGTTGCTACCCACCCAGCTTCTGCAGAACAGAAAGAGAAAAGTGAACTATACCTTCCAATATATAACCATAATTGAAAGTCTAAACCCTAGACAAGTCAACACTCAATTCATAAGGAGAATATAACAAAGACACCAGAAGGAATCAAGGAAAACAATCCTTCAACAAAGCAAAGAGGAAGTCAAAATTCACATCAGAATACAGGCAAAAAGCTAACCACATGCTGAGAGGACAACAAAAGAACAATATGGGAAAAGCACAAAACAACTCCACACCAAACTCTACAGAGCCAGTGGAGGACTCCTACAATGGCATCTCCCTAGAGGTAAGACCAGGACACAGATCCCAAAATAACAATCACAGATCTATTCAAAGAAATCATAAAGCTAAGTGGAGAGAATGAAAAACTCAGAAAGGACCTAGAGGAAGACAAGGACAAACTTCGCAAAGAACTAAAAGAAGAAAAATGACATATTCCAGAAAGAGCTAGAGGGACAAAATGACAAACTCTGGAAGGAAGTGGAAACAATGAAAAGATCCCACGCTGAAATGAAAAGGGAAACCAAGGAGCAACAAGAAAAGTTTGAGAAGCTCCAAAAGGAAATGGAAATCAAGAGGAAAGACTGGGAAAAAGCCTAAGAAGCAGAATGCAGGAAGCAGAATAAAAGAATATCAGATCTAGAAAAAAACACAGAACAACTAAAAAGCTCAAGTAAAGACTATGAAAAATTTAAAAATACACAAGAGTAGAACAAACAAAAAATGTGGGAAACTATGAGAAGATCAAACCTCCACATCATAGGGATAGAAGAAGGAGAAGAATCCCAAGAAAATGGTATTGACCAGATTCTCAACAAAATAATAGAGGAAAATTTCCCCAAACTAAAAAAAGACAAACCCATGCAAATACAAGAAGCAAGTAGAACACCAAATAGACTAGACCAGAAAAGAAACTCCTCCCGCCATATCATAGTTAAAATGCTAGATACCCAAAACAAAGCCAAAATTCTGGAAGCCACAAGAGAAAAACAACAAGTTACATACAAGGAAAAACCTATCAAAATCACAGCTGACTTTTCAGCACAAACTATGAAAGCAAGAAGAACATGGACCAAAGCATTCCCAGTGCTAAAGGACTGTGGATGCCAGCCCAGGTTACTATACCCAGGAAAAATGTTGATTCTAGTTGAAGGAAAGAGAAAAATCTTCCATGACATAAACAAGATGAAAGAATACATATTTGGAAATCCAACCCTTCAGAGAATGCTTGAAACAATTCAAAGGACAGAGGAGAGGAGCAACTCCCCCAGACACCTTGAAAGAAAAAATATTAATAAAAATAGAAATGCAGTGGTAGAAACCTACACAAAAAAATACAAACGTATAATAAGATTAAAGGAAGCAACATATACATCTCAATTATAACCTTAAATATCAATGGGCTAAACTCCCCAATCAAAAGACATAGACAGGGAGAATTGATTAGGAAACAGAACACATCAATACACTGTCTACAAGAAACACATCTCACCCTTAAGGATAGGCATCAACTTAAAGTGAAAGGATGGAAAAAAAGTATTCCAAACAAATGGTACTAAAAAGAAAGCAGGATATCAGACAAAATAGACTTAAAAGTAGAAGCAATTAGAAGAGACAAGGAGGGACATTATATCCTTATCAAAGGGAAAATTAACCTGAAAACTTCACTATCAAACTCTGGTGCACCAACCTTTGTAAATACAACTCTACAGGAACTCAAGGCACACATTAACCCCAGCACAGTCATAGTAGGGGACTTCAATACCCCACTAGGTCCTTTGGAAAGATCAACTGGACAAAGAATAAACAGAGAGACATCTGAACTGAAGAATACAATAAAGGAAATGGACCTCACAGACATCTTCCAAATATTCCACCCAAGCACCAGAGAATATACTTTCTACTCAGCTACCCATGGAACATTCTCCAAAATCGACCAAATGCTTGGACACACAAGAAACCTCAACAAATACAAAAAATTGAAATAACTTCATGCATTCTATCAGACCATAGTGCAATATAGCTCAATATCAACACCAGGATAAGCCCTGCTACCTACATGAACACATGGAGACTAAACAACACACTCCTGAATAATGAATGAGTCAAGGAGAAAATAAAGAATTAAAAGCATTCCTGAAACTAAATGACAACTACAATACAACACAACAAAACCTATGGGACATTTTAAAAGGAGACCTAAGAGGGAAGTTTATAGCCCTGGATACCCAAATTAAAAAAAAAAATAGAAAGAGCACAGATAAATCAACTAACACTGCAGCTTAAAACACTGCAAAGACAACAACAAATAAACCCTAAACTCAACAGACAGGAAGAAATTACAAAAATCAGAGCAGAAATCAATGAAATGAAAGAAAGAAAGAAAGAAAGAAAGAAAGAAAGAAAGAAAGAAAGAAAGAAAGAAAGAAAGCAATACAAAAAATCAACGAATCCAAAAGTTGGTTCTTTGAGAGAATAAACAAGATAGACAGATCCCTAGCCCAGTTAAGCAAAAGAAAGAAACAGCAACTCTAAATCAATAGAATTCAGGATGAAAGGGGAAGTATCGCTACAGACAGTGAAAAGATCAAGACAATCATACAGGAATACTTCAAAAACCTATACTCTAATAAATTTGAAAACCTAAGAGAAATGGATGAAAATCTGCAATCCAGGGAATCAACAAAGCTAAACCAAGAGGAGATTGACAGCTTAAACAGACCCATAACATATGAAGAAATGGAAAATGTAATAAGAGACCTCCCAACTAAAAAAAGCCCAGGTCCAGATTGTTTCACAGCAGAATTTTATAAAACATTTAAAGAGGACTTACAACCAATATTACTCAAAATGTTCAGAGGGCTATAAGCAGAAGGAAACCTCCCAAATTCCTTCTATGAAGCCAACATCACTCTAATACTAAAACCAGGCAAGGATGCTACGAAAAAAGAGAACTACAGACCCATCTAATTAATGAACTCAGATGCAAAAATTCTCAACAAAATACTCGCAATCCGTATACAGACCCACATCAAAAAGATCATTCACCATGATCAAGTTGGATTCATACCAGAGATGCAGGGATGTTTCGACATACGAATATCAGTAAATATCATAAAACACATAAATGGACTGAAGGACAAAAGCCACACCATCATCTCAATTGATGCAGAAAAGGCCTTTGACAAAATCCAGCATCCCTTCGTGAATAAAGTCTTAGAGGGAATTGGACTGGAAGGATCATTCCTCAACATAATTAAAGCCATACTTAAGAATCACCCAGCATCATCCTAAATGGAGAAAAGTTAGGATTCCCCTTAAAGGTAGGAACCCAACAAGGCTGCCCCTTGTCACCATTCCTCTTCAGTATAGTGTTTGAAACATTGGCCAGGGCAATAAGGCAAGAAAAGGCAATTAAAGGAATACTAATTTGGAAAATATGAAATAAAACTGTCCCTTTTTGCAGACAACTGTCCCCTTTACCTAAGGGACGCTAAAAACTCCACCAGAAAACTCCTAGAAATGATTAAAAGTTTCAATATAGTTGTTAGACACAAAATTAACCTAGAAAAATCAGTAGCCTTTCTTTACACCAACAACAAGCAACTGAAGAAGGAATACAAGGAGTCATTCCCACTCACAATAGCCTCAAAAACATTAAAACACCTAGGGATAAACCTAACCCAACTGAAGAAGGAATACAAGGAGTCATCCCCACTCACAATAGCCTCAAAAACATTAAAACACCTAGGGATAAACCAAAACCACGGAAGGTCTCTACAACAAAAATTATAAGCTCCTGAAGAAGGAGATTGAAGAAGACATAAGAAGATGGAAAGACCTCCCATGCTTATGGATTGGAAAAATTAACATAGTAAAAATTTCCATTTTACCCAAATTAATATACAGATCAAATGCAATCCCAATTAAAATCCCAAGGACATTCTTCACAAACTTGGAAAAAAAATTCTTAAATTCATATGGAACAACAAATGACCCTGAATAGCCAAAGCAACCCTGAGTGAAAAGAGCAATACAGGGGGGACTTCTATACCAGACATCAAACTATACTACAGGGCTATACTCATAAAAACAGCCTGTTACTGGCACAAAAACAGACCTGTAGACCAATGGAACAAAACTGAAGATCCAAACTTGAGCACATACAATTTCAGCCACATCATATATGATGAGGGGGCCAAAAAGGCTCAGTGGAGGAAAGACAGCATCTTCAGCAAATGGTGTTGGCAAAACTGGATCACCACATGTACAAAAATAAAATTAAACCCCTACCTCTCACCCTGTACAAAAATTAATGCCAAATGGATCAAAGACCTCAATGTGAAATCCAAAACTCTAAAGGTGATAGAAGAAAAAGTTGACAGCAACTTACAAGACATAGGCGTAGGAAAAGACTTTCTTTTTTGGGGGGGGGTCTTTTTGAGACAGGGTCTCCCTGTAGTCCCAGCTGTCCTGGAACTCACTCTGTAGACCAGGCTGGCCTTGAACTCACAAAGATCCCTTTGCCTCTGCCTCTGCCTCCCAAGTGCTAGGATTAAAGGCCCGGCTATGAAAAGACTTTCTAAATCACACAGCAGCTGCACAGGAAATAAGGTCAACAATTGACAAGTGGGACCTTATTAAACTCAAAATATTCTGTACAGCCAAAGAAACAATCAGGGTAGTGAAGAGAAAACTCACAGAGTGGGAGGAAACTTTCACTGCTGATACATCTGACAGAGCATTAACCTCCAGAATATACAAACTATTCAAAAAATAAAGAAGTAAGAAAACAAATGATTCACTCAAAAGATGGAGTAAAGAGCTGAGCAGAGACTTCACAAGTGAGGAAATAGAGATGGCTGAGAAACATCTTAAAAAGTGTTCAACATCACTGATAATTAAGGAAATGCAAATTCAAACAACTTTAAGATATCATCTCACCCCGATAAGGCTGGCAAGAATCAAGAAAAAAAATGATACTAAATGCTGGAGAGGGTGTGGGGAAAGGGGCACACTCATCCACTGCTGGTGGGAATGAAAACTTGTACAACCACTATGGAAAGCAGTATGGAGAACTCTTAAAAGACTCAAAATAACCCTACCACCTGACCCAGCCATACCACTTCTGGGAATATATCCATCGCACTCTTCATACCACAGAGATACATGTACAGCCATGTTTACTGCAGCTCTCTTCACAATAGTGAAGAGCTAGAACCAACCAAAATGCCCCTCAACTAATGAGTGGATAGAGAAAATGTGGTACATCTACACAATGGAGTTCTATGCAGCAGTAAAGAAAGATGACATCATGAAATTTGCAGGTAAATGGATGGAACTGGAAGAAATTATCTTAAGTGAAGTAACACAGACCCAGAAAATCAAACAATGAATGGTGTCCCTCATCTGTGGATGCTAGCGTCAATAACCCAGTTGTAAATATTTCTTGTGGGGAGCGATGCATATTGGAAAGAAAAAAAACCAACAACAACAACAGAAAAGACTACAACAAAGAACTGACTGAAACTGTAAATCTGGTGGGGTGGGAGGGTTGGGAAGGGGACACAGGTCTACATTAGATTAATGTATAGTTAATTGATGTGAGTTTAACAGGTATCCAAATTTGCCCAAACTTTGTCTACATATTATATGGCATTCTAGGACTTAGTAAAAGTAAAAATGTCTATATTAAACAATATTAGTTAAAATGTTGTAATAAAAAAAGGTAATACATTTAAGCAAATTGGAAATATAAATTGTAGTCCACATCTGGTTTACTTATAATTTGTATAGCAACAGCTTTGGGGTTAAGGGATACAAATATTCTCTACGATGTTTGTGTTGTACAGTATCAACTTGTAACATTTTCTTCTACCTGTAAGATAATTTAGCTAAAGAAATTAAGTTTGCTTCCCAAATTAACAACTTACAGTCAATGATAAACAGCTTTGGTAAATTTAATGCAGAAAAGTTGGCCCAGCTAATCATTAAAAGGAAGAAAAGCCTCAGACTACTACAGGCATCAAACATCTCTGTGGATCCTAATTGTAACAACTATTTACAATGTGTCCTAATGAACTTTACCTATTAGGTGCCACAAAGTTTTAATATGAGAGACTTCCTTACCTCCTTTTCATAGAACAAAGAAAAACATGATGGTAATGAAGTCATTCCCTAACTGTAAATTAGAGCCGACTGTTATAGAGGCAATCTCTTATAAAAGTGATGTAGTTGCCTTCTTTAATTGACTGATAGTCATAGGAACTGTGAAAGGACAATTCTCTATTCAGAGCCAAATATAATACTAAAGTCTATATAAGCTGGGTAATTAAGCAAAATATATTAATACAAAGGAGCTCTGTTATCAGAAATGGATTATTCTGCAAAGGAGATGTTGGCCAGGGGATCCAAACCCCCAAAAAGATAAAGGCTTTTTGCCAGCAAACTGGGATACTGGCAAGAAGAGAGGTGGTAAGGCACTGCTGTTGAAGACCTGGTGTAAGCATGGAAAAGATATATTGAGACCACACTTGCAAGTGTAGAGTTGGCCTCTCAATTGCCAGAGAGTGTTGCCAAAGGCCACTAAACCAATAAAGCAAATATTGGTCTCCTTGAGTCAAGCAAGTCTCCTCCATAAGCATCAACTACACCTCATCTGCCTGGAAATACTGTGCATCAGTGACAGCCAAATGTCTGTATATCCCAAATCTAATTGGCTATTAGCTTTCTCCTTAGAAGAATAATTCATGGCTGATGCCACAAGCTTAGGGGTTAGGGGATGCTATAAGCCACATTAAGACCTTGTCATCTTTTACAGAAAAGCTATAGTCCATGGATTAGCATACCATCCAAACATCTGTGTCTATACCAATGTAACCTACCATAATAATTGGTACTGTTTAAATGCCTGTATATCTAATTGCTTGTGCTTCATCAGTAGGAGTAAATGGTTATTCCTGGATAAACTGCCAACCCATGAAAGAAAACAGCCTGAACCTATCAGAGTCTAAAATGGCATCTCCAGAGAAAGTAGACTTCTTTGCTTCTCGCCCACTTGTGTCCCTTTTCTAAAGCCTAGAGAACAATCTGTGGAAGAGGGGGCATGGTAGAATGTAAGGGCTATGATGGGGGTGAATAATGAAACTACAGAAATATAGACTGGACTCTTATTTGATCAACATGACAGAACACACAAGACCCTCCAGCTGGACAATGGGGGCTTCAGGCTGTATAAATTTGGGCATAGCTGCTTGCAAATTGGTTTTACATGAAGGATGCTTGTATTCATTACTTATTACCTATTATTAAAAAACAAATTTTAAAAAGCAATGATTGCTCATGCAGAGGACTCAGTTTCAATTCCCAGAACCCACATGGTGCCTAACAACCATCTGTAACTCCAGTTCTAGGGAAATCCAAGGACTCTCTTCTCTAACCCCTTCCAGCATTGCAGGACAGTGGTGACCTTACATACCTGCAAGCAATACACTCCTACTTGCAAAATGAAAATTATATATAAATTTTAACAAAATGAAAAGTACTCTCTGAAGACTGGCTGTTTCTGAGTTGCTGTTTTGCACACTGACTCATTTATATTTCACTCAGTTTCTTGTCTTCCCTAAAATGAAAGTCACCTACATTAATACTGCTTCTTCTGCCTGGCTTTGATTTCATAATTAGAGTTAACTCTATTTTCCATTTTTTATTGATGTCTTGTGTATTTCATACATCATTTTTCAATTCAGTTCAGGCATATTCCCCTTTCCCTTCCCCCCAACCCACCCCACCCCACTCCAGACCATGCATTCTGCCATAACTGACCTACATCTTTCTCTCAGTCATTTTTTTATGCTTAGGAATTCACATTTTCCTCCATTAATTTTATATTACTCTAAAATAAGGATACATATTCTTCACTCATATACAGTAATTACAGTGTCTGAAAATAATTGGTGGGTGGATTCTTGATCCCATTGAGTTAACTCTTTTTTTTGGGGGGGTGGATTTTTGAGATAGGGTCTCCCTTTAGCCCCAGCTGGCCAGAAGCTTGATCTGTACACCAGGAAGGCATTGAACTCACGGAGATTCACCTGCCTCTGCCTCCCAAGTGCTGGGACTAAAGGCGTGTACCACCACACTTGGCTCTAGAGCTAACTCTTAAAGACAGTTGAAAATATTAAAATAAAAATCCAGAAATAAATAGTAAGTATAAACTATCTTTATTATAGCTTAATTTAGATTTGCCCTTTATTATCCACAACTGCTTTTAATCTTACTGATGCTACTAGCCACAATAAGCCTAACTTATTATGACTGACAATTGTACTTGAAATGTTAATATTTTGGTATATTTTCAACTTAACTTGTATGCCACATTATCCTGTTGTATTTGAAAGCAGTCAAACAAATAAAAAATGAGATAATCAAATTTCAATATATTAGGAATTTATCTTTTCATAAAGTTAATACACTCTGAAAATTAACTTCTAAAAGACAAGCAATATAAATTCAGAAATAAATGTTTTCTATTTGATTTTCCCTTGATTTGACTCATTATTAATTTAATAATAATAAAGCACAGCAGTTGTTTTGACTGATTTATGTAATCATATTCTGTAAATAATAAATGAAAGACTTTATGTCAAAAAGGCATTTCAAGAAGAGAAAACTTCTGGAGTTAACTTTTTTATAAACTTGAGACGACCTTTACCTTCTTTGAGGCTTTGTTTCTTCATGTGTGAAATGAGGGGTTTAGAGTCAATAACCCTTTCAATCTTATCAGCTTTGAAATTCTCTGAGCATATGCTTTTGTCAGGCCAACAAAGATGAATGTAATGGGAAGCTTGATTGTATTAATTGCTTTTGTTTTAATGCCATAGAAAGAACCTTCAGATAAATAAATTAGTAGAAGGGACAAGAATCAGTACTGAAATATTGCTTGGGCCACCTTTATTTCAAATGTGTTATTATACAAGTTTATTTTATGTTTCGGATTAACAGTGACACTCTACCAAAGTTTCACCCAAGCTTTAATGGTATAACATTGGTCCATTGATAGAAAACTATAAGGGATATAAAAGAGGAGGAGATGCAGGATTATGATTTTAATTTAATAAAGAACATCCCCAAGAAGAATCCTGATCATATTTGAGAAAGCTTGGTTTGTTATAGGTAAGAAATTGTTCAGTTGTTAATTATAAAGGATTGTCTGTGTATAAACATTGCATGGCTTTCTAGGGCAAAGACACTGAAATATTCACTAATGAGAAAGTAATGATTTGTATGCCCGGGGTGGGTGGTAGGGGGGTGTAATCCTTGCCTGTGAATACTGGAACAGGAGAACATAAATCTGTATTTTTAAGAGATGGCTAAGTGATTAAGAGCCGCAGGCTATTTTTGCAAAGGACCAAGGTTAGATTCCTAGCACACACATAGCAGAAAACAAAATCTGTAACCCAATTCCAGGGGATCCAATGCACTTTTGTGACTTCTCCAGGCATTACATGACACAGGTGCACACATGTAGGCAATACACACATATAGCCCTTAAAAGACTCAAAATGAGTCTACCACCTGACCCAGTCATACCACTACTGCGTATATACCAAAAAGACTCATCCTACCACAGAGATCCATGAACATCTATGCTTATTGCAGCTCTTTTCACAATTCCAAAGAGCTGGAAGCAACCCAAATGCCCCTCACCAAGAAGTGGATAAAGAAAATGTGGCACATATACACAATGGAGTTCTGTACAGCAGTAAAGAAAGATGATATCACAAACTTTGCATGCAAATGTATGTATCTAGAAGCCATTATGCTAAGTGAAATAACACAGTGCCATAAAAGCAAATGATGAATCATATCCCTCATTTGTGGATGCTAGCAACAAATCCCTAGTTGTAAGGCAAACTGAGCAATGTTAATGATATATATATATATATCTGAAAGCAACTGTACAGTTAAAATGTGAATCCCTTAACAGGCTCCAGAATTAACCTACCACTTATTTTTAGAATTTCTAATTTTGGTATATTGGTGGAGGTTATGAATGCATATTTTAGAGTAATATAAAATTAAAGGGGGAAACGTTAATTCCTATACATATTTTGGAATTAACATACAGTTTATTTTCAGAAGTCATAATTTATATATACATATATTTATATGCATATTTTGGAGCAATACAAATTAGAGGGAATCACAACAAGAAAAGGACTGGGACAAAGAACTGACTGAAATGCTAAACTTCTGTCTTAAACAATAAACCTCTGCATAGAAAAATTTTTTAAAGACTGAGAAAAAGATGCAAGGCATGTATCGCAGAATGCCTGAACTCAGGTGGGGTGGGGGTGTGGAAAGGGGAATGACTCTAAATTGGTGTGAGAAATGTATAAAATGCACAAAACATCAATAAAAATATTTTTTAATTTTATTTATCTCTTCATTCATTCATTCATTTTTGTGTATATGCCCCTGTGCACACTATGGGAGGTAGGGCACAGCAGTCAGTTCTCTCCTATTATTTGAGATCCGAGGATCAAACTAGGTCATCAAGCCTGGTAGCTTCTAGCACAAAACTCTAACTTAAAAAAAATGGGGGGCTAGAGAGATGCCTCAGCGGTTAAGACCATTGACTGCTCTTGCAGAGGACCTGGGTTCCATTCCAAGCACCCACATGGCAGCTAAGAACCATCTTAGGCCAGGCATGCTGGCACACACCTTTAATCCCAGGACTCGGAAGGCAGAGGCAGAGGCAGGCGGGTTTCTGTGAATTCAAGGCCAGGCAGGTGGATCTATGTGAGTGAAAGGCCAATAAAAATATTTTTAAAAAGAAAACATTCTCTAAAGAAGCTAAAATCTGATAATATATAGCTATGATAGTCTACTTAACCCATAGGGGTGAGAAAAGGACATATTACTATACCCACAGATGAATGAATCTCACCAGAAAACCTTCCTCATGTGGAAGATGGTGACTCACACAGAGAACTACAACTGCATGATATGCAGAGAACAAGACGCTACAGAGTGCTTATACCTGAGGAGGCCATCTATATAAAATTACTTCCACCAAGTCTCAGTCTTGTGAAAAAAATGAAGATTCTAAGACTCAGATTTCATAGATGAACACAGTAAACAGCTAAATAAACTCACAACAATGGTGACAGCATACCCAACATCCATATAACCTCAAGCCAGACAAAGTCTCTGGATAGAAGTATGAAAGTGGGTAAGAAGCCCCCAAACCCAGCTAAGGAACTATTGGTAAATGATACTGTTGGCGAGAGAGAGAGAGAGAGAGAGAGAGAGAGAGAGAGAGAGAGAGATTTGGTTTTTCATTAAAGGTGGGACTTTGGATACTTTAATAAGGCTTCAGTGGATGGTCCCAGGACAAAGGGCATTTGGGGAAACAAATTTGTCTCAATAGGTCTACAATGTTTCCATATATGTCTATGAATATATACATATATCCATACATGCAAGCAAAGGAGCTGGGGATTTAAGTGAGGTACACAGAGACAGTGGGATCTAAATATGATCAAAATTCATTCTATGAAATTTTCAAATTTCAATATATTTTTTGTCTTTTGAAGACAGGCTATTTCTGTAGTCCCAGATGTCTTGGAACTCCCTATGTAAACCAGGCTGACCTTGGACCCCTAGTGATCCACCTCCCTCTGCCTCCAGAGTGCTAGTATTAAAGGGGTGCACTACCATACCAGGCAATAAAAGGAGTTTAAATAGACTTACCCTATAACAAGGGGAACATGCCTCCTATAGACACCAGAGACTGTCAAATAAAGAGCACAGTGCCAAGAACTGTTTTCTTCTTTTTAAGTTGTTAGTGGTTTCCCATAAAACACACCTCCAAAAGACAATGTGGGGTGTTGTCATTGCTTTTTGTTCCTCTCCAGAATTTAATGTCAAGTCCCTATAACTCAAGACCTCACTCAACCTGAATCATAAGTCTCAGAGAAATCAAGCTGGCACCAACCTGGAAACATCATCTCTACTTACTAGATTTAATAGTGCTTGAAGATATTGGACATAATTACCAAGGGAAAAAGTCACTGGTTCTCTTACCCTGCTGTGA
Organism: Rhizomys pruinosus; assembly: GCA_009823505.1. Lineage (NCBI taxonomy): Eukaryota > Metazoa > Chordata > Mammalia > Rodentia > Spalacidae > Rhizomys > Rhizomys pruinosus. Next base: position 1,474,238 of record VZQC01001350.1, read on the forward strand.
AGAGTACTAATCTATTTTCTAGACTCTTATCTTTATTACAAATCTCAATATACAAAATTCTTAACAAAGCTCACAAATTGTTAATGCTTAAACTGTGCAAAGCACGCAGGAATTTGGTTACTACATTAGTCAGGAGATGGATAGGCTTGCTCAAGTTCCTGGCAACTTGTTTCAAGGATAAAATAAGTAGCAAATTCACTAGTTGTTGCTTAGGATAATACTTGCACAAAAAGAGAATTCTAATGTAGCTCTTCCCCCAGCATTTTAGGAAGGAGTCAGGGCTTGGACTGGTCCCTAAAGGGCAAAAGAAACAGATACATGCTTCTATAAATAATAGTTGGAGCAACACAAATTTCTAACATTAAATTAAAATTATTATTATTGTTATTATATTTATTTTTCTGATTCAGTATCGCTTCATGAAATACCATTTTTCTTTACTTTTTTATATACCATTTCTCAAATTTAATTTACTATAATAGTAGAGCAATACTAATCAAGACATTACCTGCGAATTCCCAAGGATAATAAATCTCACTTCTGTCTTATTTGCTTATGTTATCTGTCTCAGAGGGCATGAGGTCTAGTACATGTTCAATTAATATTTATTAAATGAATGAATGAACTGTTGTTATAACTTATTATTAATACTGAACCAGGAGTGAGTAAATGAACACTATCAAATAGATTATATCTAGAAGTATAAAGTATCGAATTGTCAATGATTTTATTTAATATAAAATATTCCTCTTGGTCTAGCAAGACCTGATTTTGTCCTTGAGTGGATGGAACTGGTAAATAAAAACCCTAAAGGAGCCAGGGGCTCCCACCCTCTCCCCTCCAAAAAAAAACTGAATGACCCCTAAGGACCAGATCCTCAACTGACCTTGAGAAAACAAAAACCTTGGTTAATCTGGGCTAACTTTGTGGCCTTAAGCATCCAAAAGGAAAGTATAACCAGAAATAAATAATCACTAAGATCTGAGAAATTATACTTCAGATATAAAACTTGAGATCTTAGTAAATAAACAAAAAGAAAGAAAGAGAGAGAGAGAGAGAGAGAGAGAGAGCACTGTTGTTTCACCTATCTTCAATTCTTACTGGCAAATGCATCTACTCTATGGTTGCCACTGCTTTTGCCATTCTAAGACATGAGACACAGGTTTTCAAAGCCCCAATATGGACTGAAGACTCATGTCTCTCCAATAATCCTCCAAACCTTCAATGCCAGATGGGGACTACTGAGATACCCAGTTTGTGGACTGAGCAAGTACTGGGATTTCAGCCTCTTCAGAGTGTAGACTGCCATTGTTGGACTACCCATTCTGTGTCATGGAGGCCAGTGCAGGAAGATCAGGATAGGACACATGCTTGCTGGACCTCATTTGGGTGACCATGGTTGGGGGGAGGGACCCCAGTGTGGAGCACAAAGGAACCTTCAAGGACTTCCTTGGGGAAAACACAATATCTTTTAGAAAATAAAAAAATCCTCCAACTCACATGATATGTGTATGTATGTATACATTTATACACACACATATATGTATATTGCATATATATATATATATATATATATATGCAATACAAGTTGGATAGAACAACAACAACAAAAGAACATGGGGAAAAAGACTGAAATAGTGAAGTTCTCCCCAAAACAATAAGCCTCTGCTTTAAAAAAAAACTCTGGGAAGACTCAGGAAAAGATGCAAGACATGTATGGCAGAGTTCAGGAACTCAGGCAGGGTTGGGGGCATGGAAAGGGAAGTGACTCTAAATTCAATTGAGAAATGATATGTGATATATGTAGTTTAACAATAATAAATTTAAAAAGATAAAGTGGTAAGTAAAAAGAATGCTTAAACTTAAAAAAGGATAGACTTTGGCTGAAAATTTTTAAATTGGTACAGTGTATGTCATGTAGTAAAATTTTAAGTGTTTGCTATCTTAAAAAAATTATTCCTCCTATTCTTGCAATATTATGATGAACTAAAAATACAGCAAATATATTTTTGCATAGTTTAATAAATACTTTATACAATAAGACCATGGATGTAAATTTCTGATATCTAAAATGGCAGAAATATTTGAAATTGTTTCTTTCATTGAGAAGAAATCATTCATACTCCTTAAAGGGAAATAATTCTGGATTTGTTTTTGCAAATTAATTCACAAGTAGCTTCTAGGACTCTAAGCATTTTATGTATTTGTTCATCATTGATTCAAATATATAAAATGCTTATTTTCTACAAAACAAGCCATGAAAAATCTTCAATACAAGTAATCTTGAAAAGGTAATTTGCACTCAATTTTCTTTTATCCATAATATTCAGATAAAATAGCCTCACAATATTGTATCCTCACACTAATTTTACTTTCTTTCCTTTTGTAATTATGTGTGAAAATACTTTTATAGTTATAAAAATTTCACCACTTACCAGGGCTTATAGAAGACAGTGTGGACTTGGACAAATAATCCACCTATGTAGGAGTCAGTTTCTATCTTTAAAAATAGAACTTGGGTATAATGTGTTCTTAATCCAAGGGATCCTAAGGAGTGGACTAAAATAAGGTATTTACTGTTATACATACATATATGCACCCTTTATGAATATCCATACACATATGTACATATACACACTGGGTCCTTTAAGTGATGTTTATGGATACATGTGTTTATGATTGGCTCCTTAGATTGAATAGCTTATCAGAGAACATGTCCTGGGAGAAGACAGACATTCGCTTGCTCAGCATCCAGTGATTATCTGTAACCATCCATTGATTGTAGAGCTTCATTTAGAGGTAAGATCTGATAAAATTTCCCTTATCTACACTGGCATGTCAACTGGTATTTTCATTATGCAGGTCTTGTTAGGGTGCCATATTGTGGTGATATCATGAGTGTAGCTTAATCAAACAAGAGGACAAAAATAGAGAGGGCAGTGGAGGTGATGAAAAGAGGTAGAGGGAGAAGTAGGATTGGAAATTATGCAAATATTGAATACTCATTATTGATATTCTCTAAAGTTTTAAAAGATTAAATAAAATAAGTTATTGCAAAATTGCAAAATGAAACTTCTTTGATGAATGGTGAGAGGTACGTAGCTTTATCTAAGGATTTACAATAGGAATGAAATGGAGTGTGCTATTCTATTATTATGTTTGATAAAGCAAAGTTTAGTCACTAACATTTTTATTAATTTATTTATTTATTTATTCATTTAGTAATTACACTGAGGCAACAAACATGAGGAATGTCCATACCAGCTCAATTACATCTGTAAGTGACATCCACTTACAGATACAGAGACAGACCACACACACACACACACACACACACACACACACACCATGAAATTAAAATCTTGAAGACCTACTAAGCAGAAATGACTGTTCATTTAAATTATCCATGGTACTCACAGATTGAAGAATAATATCAAATATAGCTTTGAAATTTCTTTACAGAAAAAGAAATGTTAAATTCATTTCTGATAGTGAAAATAACTGTTTTTTTACTAAAATTTTAAAGATATAAGTAATGGGGAAAATTGGGTAAAGGTTTATTATATCTGAATTCTATATTTAAGAATTATCTTATTTGCAAATAAATAGTTCTTCACAACTTAACCAAAGTTTTAAGAATGGTAGGTTTTAAAGAGGAAATTATAAATATTAATTGCTGACGATGTATTTTTTTCAAAGTAAAGAAACCTTTAAATTACTAAAACATCTACTAATAAGCATAGAGTTTAATTTAAAAATTATCTTATGCAATATTACTTTGTGATAATTTAAAATATTTTGGTTTTGTGGTGGTTTATATTTTATTAAATATTTCCTAGATAGTATTAATAGAATCACAAGAATGATAATCTACTCTTTAATCTACAATAGACAAATTATCTAATCTGTATTGTGTTGAATATCTTTTTTGAAAATTATATTCAGTGGTAACCTTTTATTTTCATAAAAAGTGAGACAGTAAGTATATAAAATTATGAAATACTGTGCCTATCATTCTGGATACAACTATGCTTAAAACACTTTGATTTTTCACATTATGATTAGGTGGCCAGACCTAGAATCTTACCCATGAGAAAATAAATTTCATAGAGATGAGAAAAGGGAACTTGGCTCACACGCCAGCTTCTCTCTGCTCTATGGATAGGGAAGTACTATATGTAGGGTGGATAATGAGAATGAGAAATCAACTAATGGAGAATGGAATGTTCACACCATTTATGACAATAGGCATAGTTCTTTCAGAAATGTGAATGTTACCTCATTTTATATATTTAATGGTTATGGTGACTGTTCATATTGATTGGTAGGTGTCTTTAGTCACAAGGATGAGAGGAAGACACTATGTCAAGTGAAACATTTAGTTTGCTTTTAGATAGAACATTTCTTAAATCATACACACACACACACACACACACACACACACACATATATATATATATATATATATATATATATATATATAGAGAGAGAGAGAGAGAGAGAGAGAGAGTACTAAGTAAATTCTGTCTCAAATATGATGGATGCAAAAGGGAAGGAAATACTATGAAGACAGATATACCAGTGTTTTCAGCCCATTTCAGCCACTGCAAGAAATTCAGAGATCTAGGTGAACAGTCATCATTTTTCAGGAAAATTGGCTTAAAGGTTCATAACCTGTTATTTATTTAACTGTATTATCAAAACTTACAAATCTGAGTTATTATTTAAAACAAAGCTAGTGGAAGATTAATGCTGAATGTGTGATCTACAAAATCAGTGATGCTTTTAAAGGAAATCAATAGCTACTGAATTAAGAATTTATTAAAATTTATCCCAAGAAACATTTTGAATAAGAGGTTTTACAAATTCGCTTTCATTGAAATTTGAATTTTTAGTTACTGTGTTAAATTTATTTCAATAACAAAAGTATTGACAAAAAATTGAGGGCTTCTGCCCAGTCAGTGATTAAATATTTATTTTCCCTAGGTTGTTATTTGTAGATGAGAAACTCAGAAAGGTTGTGAGATCTAAATTTTATTACGCAAATTTGATAAACTGGAGATTTAGATGTTGAGATTGAAGGGAAATGTATAGGGTAATGACTATAGAAACTGAAGCAGAGCAAGTGAGGCTACACTGAGATGTATGTGCTGCCTGTTAAATATTTAAAGGGTGAGGATTAAAAGATATCATTAAGGGGCTGGAGAGATGGCCTAGCGGTTGGGAGCGCCGACCGCTCCTACAGAGGACCTGGGTTCGATCCCCAGCACCCACATGGCGGCCGAGAGCCGTCTGAAACTCCAGTTCCAGGAGAACTCCAGTTCCAGGGGAATCCGACACCCTCTTCTGACCTCCGCGGCATTGCACGACACGGGTGCACAGACTTGCATGCAGACAGGACATTCATACACATACAGAAATGAAATTAATTTAAAAAAATTTAAAAAAATTAAAAAAAAAGATATTAAATGAGCATGAAATCAAGCTATGGCATAAAAACATATTTAATTTAATTTCTCAAGCACACCAATACCCTTTTCCAGGTCTTCGTCTTTGTCTTTCATATTGTACCAAGACTGTGCCATACAGTAATACCATGTGCTTCCAGTGGGGTGGGTCTTCAATTTGGATCTTAAATTTAGAGTTATTCCACATCTTCTTTAGAACTTATTCCAAGTAAAGCTGTTTAAACTTTGTTTCCAACAGCCATGAGACTAGGATACATGGCAGATACTCCAGAAAGGACAATGTGCTTGAGGAATTCACATCTGATATGGATGTTGGCTGCCTGGATAGTGTTAACAAGCAGCTCAATTGACAACTCCCTCCACATTAATCAAGTGAAACTGTAATAAAGCTTCTGTCACCTCAGATCTTTCTCCCCAAATATAAGACTCAACTAAGACTAGTTTCCAAGGCAAGTTTCTGCTCCTACTCAGTATTGTACCTCACATAACACAGATTTATTGAATCATGCAGTCTCAAGATCAGCAGAACTATCGAAGGCCCTGCAACAGCAGCAGCTTGATAAGATAACTGGTAATGTCCCTCCCAGCAATATCCAGCCACCTAGTAAAAAAACAAAACAAAACAAAACAAAACAAAAAAAACTTCATTTGCTGGGCAAATGCAAGTATGCAAGTTCCATTCTCTTGAGTCAACCACTACAACAATCAATAAACCTTCAGCATAGAAAGTCAGAAATGCCTGAATACATACACACCAGAAAACTGGTGGGTTTCAAACGTTATTTCTATGATATTCTCTCTGTTTTGAGTTGAGTTCATGGGAGGTTCTCTGAGTAAAATTTTCACCTTCTGGTGTCTGCGTTGGGTTTCTCTGGTCCAAATGTACAGTCCCACAGGTGTCTCATGCCATCCTGTTTTGTACTATGCAATTCTCCAGCACCACTCGCTGGCTTCATCATCAACCACAAGATCCTTGAATTCAATGTTTCCACCCTTGGTGGTTAATCTGGTAATAGGTCTTCCAAACAAAGCTGCGAATATGTATTTTGGAATGTTAGAAAATGTGTATCCACACTTCATAAACCCAGTGCCATTGTCTCACAACACCACTTTCCTGCACTGGCTGTCCACCATCTGCCCTGAAGAGCTGCAACAGAGCCTAGCAGCCCAGCCTGAAAATATATCTTAAAGGCAGCATTAAGACTCTCCCACTGATTTTGAAAACTGTGAAATTTAGTAAAGATTTTTAGTTAAGGAATGGATATTAGAGTGGGCAAGCATAAAAATGTAACAGTTTTTCTTTCTTCTACAAAAGAATAGTTGTAGGTCAGCCACAATGATATCCAGCCATTAGTTTAATGGGCATTTGATATTGTTCTAATTTAATTACTACAGGAATTATAACAACTAGTATTATTTACACATTAAATTGTGAAAAAGGATGCCACTCACAGAATATATAATGTGTGTGTACACGTTTGTGGTTATATTCACTTCATATAGGTATGAATGCTTCATACAGATATGAGGGCATTTTTTTAGGATTTAAGATCAATAGTAAGGTTTGGTAATCACCATATTCACTATATTTATTACCACTTCTCATATTTATTACAGCCATATCCTGAGCCAGGTGAAACCTATACAGCAAAGCTCAGGTTCTTGAATGATTTCCTTCATCCTTTTGCCAAGCAATCCCATGCATTATTGTCAGTTGTATATTCTTCATTAAAAAATATAGGACTATGATGTTTAATTATGAGAATTGAGATAACAATCTGTTTCTCATGGTGAGGTTATTTGGTAAATAAAAAAGTTAATATGGACACATTTGTAGGGAAGGAATGTGTCATGTAACAAGAATGTGTCATGTAACAACATTAATTTTAATTTTAAGGAAGAAAAAAGAACAAAGTGTTCATAAGAATTTCAAATCCGCTGGGTGTGGTGGCACACGCCTTTAATCCTAGCACTTGGGAGGCAGAGTCAAGCAGATCTTTGTGAGTTCAAGGTTAGCCTGGTCTACAGAGTGAGTTCCAGGATAGCTGGGGCTACAGGGAGACCCTGTCTCGAAAAGACCAAAAAAAAAAAAAAAAAGAATTTCAAATCCAAATACATGTCCTGGAAAAATGATTTTAAAGGCCCAAAGTTAGAAGAGATTCACAGAAAATTTCTTAAAAATCAAATCAAAATTAATAGTCACAATGTAAAAGAAAAAGTGACTGAAAGAATAATACAACCAGGAAAATACAAAAATATACATAAAATATCTGCTTCAATTTTTGAAAAACGAACTTAATGGCAAGAGCTATATGAAGGTTTAAATAACATAAATGTTTTGCTGTGCTGCTTAGGGTTTGTAGTAGTAGCAGTAGTAGCGGTAGTAGTAGCAGCAGCAGCAGTTGTTGTTTTTGTTCTTTATCTTTTTTGAGACAGGGTCACCCCTGAGTGCTGGGATTAAAGTTGTGCACCACCATGCTCAGCCCTACAGTTGTTTTTTTTGTTGTTTTTTTTTTTTTAATAAACATCTGACTAGCCTTATTTTGTAGTGTTTTAACGTTACAAAAGAAATATGATTTTCATGGATGTTGTGCTGGTCATTAAGTTCAATGTTACTATTTCAGTTTTTCAATTTCACTAAAGTAAACCACTTCTTATGAGAGCCTATTTTTAGGCTGGGTTGAAGCTTCTTACCTACTTCTTCATGTCCATGCTGACATATTTTCCACTTTTGAGTTTGCATGAGGCCTGTGGATGCTATAACATTTGGTGTGAGTTCATATGAGTATTGCCCAAACTACCTAGAAAACTCGGTTTCCTTGTGGTCATCTACTATTTGTGGTTCTTATAATCTTTCTGCACCCTCTTCTTCAATGATCTCTGTGCCTTGGGACAGAAACTTGATATAGGTTTCCTATTCAGGGTTAAACACTCTGCAGCTTCTTGTTCTCTGCACAGTTGGCCACTTGTGGGTTTCTGTGTTAATCACCATCTGTTTCATAAGGAAATGCCTGTGGTGAGATTCAAGAGATGCATTAATCTATGGGCATTATAATAAGTCATTCAGTGTCATTGGGGGCTGAGACAGTCTGTTTCGAGCATGGGTTCTTGGTAGATTATTCAGGTTCCAGTTGATGGACCTACACGGAAGCACATTTAGGTAAACAAATGAGGCTCTATACTATGAAAATCACAAAAACGATTGATTCCATCTCAATAGTTACATCATAAAATTAAAGCTAAGAACCATATTATGAATAGTAATAACTTTTTCTGTGAAGACAGGCTCTGCAGCAAGATTCTGCCAGCCAAATATATTTTTAAATTGAAATAAAATTATTGCAAGAATAAAGAGTAATTTAACATTTCAAAATTGTCTACTACATGACAAAATGTGAGAGGGAAACATATGTTCAATGTACAAAGAAGAAATTTTAACTTAAAGTTCAATACCTGTTCATTATTTTAAAAGTAACCACTATCTCCATAGAGCTGCCCTCTGGTTGAGAGGGGTGATTCTAATGATGATTTCTAATGATGATTAAGACTCATTGAAGTGTTCTGTTTGAAATACACAATTCAGTGAAAAATTACAAAAAATAAAGAAGTCGCTTCAAGAATTGGATACAAATTTCACCGAAGACATCGATTCTTGGAAAAAAATAGAAAATTGGAAAGTGAAAAATTCAATAAGCCAAGTAAATAAAGTGGATGGAAAGTATCCCCAGTAGACTACATCAAAACAAAACCACAGCACACACTACAACATGCCCCCCACACAAACCACACACACACACATGCACACACATACACACACAAATTTTTTTCCTTAATTTTTTAATGAGCTTTTGTACATTTCATACAACACTTCTTAATCAAATTCAGACTCCCTCCCCCCACACATAATTTTAATAAATAAAAAAGAAAGCTCTTCTGATGGGTACAGTAAAGAATGTGGGGATTAGTAATATCTAAGCTGAAATGTGAATCATGACAGATAATTATCTCTAATGGACAGAAGGGAAAGTGATATTCTAGAGAGAAGGCCCAGCATTCTAAACACCCTAAATGTGAAGACCGCAGTAGTCATTGGGTGACAACTTCAGTAACACTTCATTACTGGCTGGCAGGGGTGAGAGTTCAGGCTGCGATTGGGGTGAATGGTGAAACTACAGCAATATAGTTTGGACACTCATTTGATCAACTTGATTGTATATACAAGCCCCCCCTGCTGGATGGTGGGTCCAAGGGGCTGTGTGGGTTTGGACACAACTGCTTGCAAGTTGGTTTTGCATGAAGGATGCTTGTATTCATAAATTATCACTTATTGCTAAAAAATGGAAAAAAAACTGAGAGAAGATGCAGGACAGTTATGGCAGAATGCATGATCTGGGATGGGGTGGGGTGGGATGGGGGAAGGGAAGGGAAAATATGCCTGAACTGGATTGGAAAATGATGTATGAAATACACAAAGCATCAATAAAAAGAAGATTTCAGTACAGACATAAAATACCCCCCCCCAAAAAAAAAGTAACCACTATCAGTAAACTTGAACTGAATCCGGTAGGTTTTTTTTTTTTTTTATTCTGATAAGGAATATCTACTTCTCCCATAAGCCTTATAGCTAATACTACTCTTAATGGAACAAAAAATCACTAATAATTTCCCTTTGAATTTGGAAACAAATTATCAAGGTCCCATCCTCACAACCTGATTACTTGTGTTTAAGGAATGTCTTAGAAAAGCAAAAGTTCTTTGTTTCCTTTACTTGGAATGATACTCTTTCATTTGGAGTGGTTTTTTTTTTTTTCATTAAATTTTTGTCCATTTCCTACAACATCTCTTAATCCTATTTAGACCCCCTCAAATATCTGCTTCCCTAGTCTAGTGGTCATAGGCAAGAATAGCACAAAGGGTTCTAGGCCCAATGCCATGATGGAGAAAGCATAGGCAGTGTCTAACTAGCTAAACAGAGTAGATGTGAGGCCTGGAGCAGGAGAACACATGTAACTGGTGTGAATGTAGGGTCATTTTTTATTGTCAGTTTGACCCAACCTAAAATCATCTGGGAAGAAGGAACTTCAATTTAAAAACTGTGTCAATCACGTTACTTTGTGGCCATGTCTATCAGTGATTGTCTTAATTGATGACTGATGTGGGTGTACCATTCCAAACTAGTTTAACATGGACTGTATAAAAGAGTTAGCTGAGCATGATCCAAAGAGAAGCCAGTAAGGATCCTTCCTACATAGTCTTCCTCTAAGTTCTAGCCTGGAGTTCTTTGCCTTCATTCAATGATGGGTTGTGACTTATAAACAAAATACACCCTTTTCTTGCCTATATTGCTTTTGGTCATCTTATTTATCACAACAACAGAAAATAAAATAAAGCAAAAGTGTGTAATAGGACTGGAGTCTTACTTTGATGGAGCTGACCATGTTTTCTTCAAGAAACATTGAGGAATGTTTCCATAGACTAGCCATTGAGTGCTCGGGTATTAATGAGTTATCCTAGTAGGAACTTGGAAGATAAAAATATTGAAGGTCATGCTGGCAAAGGAGAAGTGCTTGTAAACTTTCAGAGTGTAGCAAAAATTCTGTCAGGGTAGTGTGGGTGATATATCTGAATTAATAAACTGTGGCTGATGATTAGTGGAGACTGAAGATTTTATGGAAGATGATGTTTATGCCTTCACTATGGTAATCTTCTCCTTCTTATATTGTTCACTATTCAAAAGTTTGGTGTTTTTTTTTATAGGGCCCCCAAACACTCCCATGTTCCTTTCATTAAAAAAAATCATCAACCCTCTTTAAATGATGTAATTCATCTACTTTCTACCAATTATGATTATCTGGTTGCAACATGAGTCACTTTGTTAGTGAGGCTTTCCACTGATATTTTTATGTGGCTTATTTTATATTCATCTTTGTTTTTGTTGAGTTTTGTTTGATTATAGATCTAAGCATTCTTTTCAATTCTTTTTTTTTAATTTATTTTTATTGATGCTTTGTGTATTTCATACATCATTTTCCAATTCAGTTCAGGCATATATCCCCTTCCCTTCCCCCCCACCCCACCCCTACCCATCGCAGATCGTGCATTCTGCCGTAAGTTTTCTGCATCTTTCTCTGCTTTTTTGTTTTGTTTTGTTTTCATTTTTTTTAACAATAGGTGATAATTTGTGAGTACAAGCATCCTTCATGTAAAACCAATTTGCAAGCAGTTGTGCCCAAATCCACACAGCTCATGGGTCCCCCCATCCTGAAAGGGGGGGCTTGTATGTTCAATCAAGTTGATCAAATGAGTGTCCAGTCTATATTGTTGTAGTTTCACCATTAACACCAATCGAAGCCCTTACATTCTACCACGCCCCCTCTTCCGCAGATTGTTCCCTAGGCTTAGAAAAGGGGCACAGGTGGATGAGAAGCAAAACACTCTACTTTCTCTGGAGCTGATGTCTTGGTCTCTAGTCAGTTCTGGCTGTTTTCTTTCATGAGCTGCCAGCTTGTCCAGGCTTAACCTTTCGATCCTACTAATGAAGCACATGCAATTAGATATTTAGGTTTTTAAACAGTATAATATATAGCCTTTCGATCCTACTAATGAAGCACACACAATTAGATATATAGGTATTTAAACAGTACTAATTGTTATGGTAGGTTACTTTGGTATAGACACAGATGTTTGGATGGTATGTCAATTCATGATCTACATTTTCTTCTGTCAAGTATGGCAGGGTATTGATCAGATCTTCAATAGAATAATGGATGAAAACTTCCCCAAACTAAAAGTAGATAAACCCATTCAAATACAAGAAGCACACAAGACTCCAAATAAACAAGATCTTTTCAATTCTTTGACTTATGTTTATTCCAGGTCCTTTTCATTAAGGGCCATTGCCTTGGATTTTCTAATTTTTGGAAGAAACGTGGTATTTGGCTTTTATATTGTTCTCATTTCTGCATTGGGGAATTTGGCATCTAAAGTTATTTCATTGTTTAGAATTTATTCATTTAGTTTTGGTTCAAGTCAAGTTTTTCCAGCAAAGGTATATAACACTATAAGTGTCCATGTGGGACACTAGTTAATAAAAGGGTTGGGATGCCGATTTACATTGTTTCTCTAGTACCTGGGGCTACAACCTTTATCTGAGGTCTTATGTTGGACAGCACTAGTGACTACAGTGGCTTGGTGAGGGAGCATGGAACCAATTTTCCTTGGGAAGGAAGACTGGTATCCATAGAATCCTAAAGGGATGGAGAGGGGCCAGGAGTTGATCTTCTCTAGCAAGAAATAATGAGGCTTTGAGGTGCCTGAAGAGTGCCTTAGATAGGCTCCCTGGATCTTTGGGACAAATAGGGCAACTAAAAAATCTGTTCATTTTGGGCATATAGGCATGCAAGTTACTTTGGAGGTGAGAGCCTGGTATCTTATTTTTGCACCACTCCCTGTCCATCATATTTTCAGAGACAAGGTTTCTCTTTGAACAGAGATATTGCTGATTTGGTTCAACTGGTGTGTATCAAGCTCCTTAGAACCTCCTGTCGTTTTCTAAAATACTTTTATTGATGAGTTGTATATTTCATACATTATCTTTCAGTCCAATTTAGACACATTCCCTTCTCCATGCTCCCCACCCCACCCCAGTTCGTGCCTTCTGCTGTACATGTCTTGCATCTTTCTCTTAGTCTTTCCAGAGTTTTTCACTGCAGAGCTTGTTGTTTCGGGCATAATTTAACTGTTTCAGTGAGTTCTTTGACCCAGTCATTATGTGGTTGTTGTTCCCTCCCCTTTGTATTAACACAACATATGCCTATATAACCATCATATATGTATCAAAATCATGGGCTGGGGAGATGGCTCAGCAGTTAAGAGTGGTGACTGCTCTTGCAGAGGACCTGGGTTCGATTCCCAGCACCCACATGGTGGCTAAGAACCATCTTTAACTCCAGTTCCAGGGGAATCCAACCCTCTTCTGACCTCCGCGGCATTGCATGACACAGGTACACCAACCTACATGCAGACAGTAGACTCATACACATAAAAAATAATAAATAAAAAAATCATGACCTCTGAGAATAAACTGTATGTTAATTCCAAAATAGGTTTAAGCATTCATATTTTCCATTTTAATTTTATGTTACTCTAAGATATGAATATGTACTTTCCACCCATATACAGTAATTACAGAGTCATAAAATAAGTGGTAGGTCAATTCTAGAGCTCGTAAAGAGATTCACATTATAACAGCACAGTTGCTTTCTGATAAAAATAAAAATAACAATAATGTTGCTCAGCCTTTCAACTAGGGATTTGATGTTAGCAACCACAAATGAGGGTAATCATTTTTGTAATTCACATTTTCCCTTTAATTTTATATTATTCTAAAGTATGCATACATACCCTCCCCCCATTTACCACAATTACAAAGTCTGAAAATAAGTGGTAGGTTAATTCTAGATCCCATTAAGGTATTTACATTATAATGGTACAGTTGCTTTCAGGTAAAAGAAAGAATATAGAGAGAAAGAAAAGAAAGAAAGAAAAAAAAAAAAGATGAGGGATACCATTTGTCTTTTTTTTCTGGGACTGTGTTACTTCATTTACAATAATGTCTTCTAGTTCTATCCATTTACCTCCGAAGTTCATGATGTACTCTTTCTTTATCGCTGCATAGAACTCCATTGTGTAGATGTACCACATTTTGTCTATCCACTCATTTGTCAAGGGGCATTCGGGTTTGTTTCAGCTCTTTACCATTGTGAAGAGAGCTGCAGTAAACATAGCTGAGCATGTATCTTTGCAGTAGGATGGGTTTTGTGGGTATATACCCAGGAGTGGTAGACTGGGTCAGGTGGTAGACTCATTCTGAGTCTTTTAAGGGTTCTCCACACTGCTTTCCATAGTGGTTGTATGAGTTTACATTCCCAACAGCAGTAGATGAGTGCTCCCCTTTCTCCACATCCTCTCCAGCATTTGGTGTCTTTTGTTTTCATGATTTAGCTAGTCTTATTAGAATCAGATGATTTATTAAAGTGGTTTTAATTTGCATTTCCCTAATTATTAATGATGTGGAACACTTTTTAAGATGTTTCTCAGCTCTTTTTATTTCCTCACTTGTAAATTCTCTTGTCTTGACCACTCCAGCATTGGCATTATAAGCATTTCATTTTGAATTATTTACCATAAATATCTTATTCCATATGTGTATGTATGTATATATGTAACATAGAAGTGTTTAATAGCAGTAGGGATCAATTATCCAGGAATTTTCATTGTACTCCGTTGCATTCTCATTTGTTTTCTTTGGTTTATACAAAGTTAGCTTTATTAGAATTTTTTTAAATATTATGTATCATTTTATTATATGAGTATATTTCTTGCATGTATGTAAGTGCATTCTACAGAGGCCAGAACAGGTGTCAGAGTCTCTGGAACTGGAGTTAGCTGCAATGTGTGTGCTGATAACTGAACCAGCAGCACCCAGTGCTCTTAACAGCCCCAAATTTATTGGTTTTGATTTAGAGACATATCATACTTATTGGTTTTGATATAGAAACATAAGCTATAAATGTATCATTTTTCTCTTTCCATGATAATTTCTTAAGCTAATTCTCTGGTTGCTACACACAAGAAAACAGCTTCAGTTAAACATTTTAGTGACACTTGAACATATCACAACCATCACCACTAAAGTACCTTAAAGAACTACGGCATGATTCCTTATACATTTTAGTTCTTTCAACAATGTTTCTTGGATCAGTAAGTGTATATAAATTGAAAAGACACTTTTCTTCAACCTTGGTAACTTGACTTAAATTTCAAAGACCCACATGATGAAAGGAGAGATTGGCTGACTGATTACAGCAAATTTCCCACTGACCTCCTCCTGCAGCACCCTATTCCCCACAAACACCAATAAATACACACAATACTGTAAAAAGAAGTAATGTACTAAGCTCAATTAGTGTACTTTTGTTTGTAGCTGACCACATTCGATTTGATAAAAGGTCAGGAAACTTGTTCCTGAAAAAAGAAATGGACTCTTCATCTCTCTGCAGCCATTGATTCCCTGCATCTCTTCATCTAAAAGTTGAGACAATGTGAAAGTTCCCCCATGTCAACTGCTGTCTTATTATGGCATTCTTGTTTAGACATCCATATTGTTGATACCTCATGGAGGCAACTTGCCTAGCCTGTATGATAAATTATCTAGCATGAGGACTCCTCATCCTCTAGCTCTTGCAGTCTTTCCACCCCTTCTTCTAAGGTGTTACCTGAGCCTTAGGTGTACAGATTGCACTGCAGATGTTTCCATTGTTGCTAGGCATTAGGATAAGGTGACTTATCCTCAGAATTTTGAGCAATTGTGAAACTTTGTAATAGTCTACTTCTGTTGCAAAAATAAGCTTCTTTGATGACTGTTGAGAGCTACATTGTGTCATTAGATACAAGCTATTCTGTTGCTAAGCTTTTAGAATAAAATAAGAAATCATGGGTGGAATAAATGCTTCCTAGTGAGACAGGAAACTCCCATCCTAGGCAGCATCCACCCCCAGGAACTGAATATGCTCAGGTCAATGTGGAATTTTCTGAAACACTACATAAAGAAATCCATCTTCATGGGCACAGTCCTTGGAGGAATATATATCCTGGGGAAATATGGACAGAAGAAAATTAGAGAAATACAAGAAAGGGAGGCTGCAGAATACATTGCCCAGGCTCGGAGGCAGTAGCATTTTTGAAAGTAATCAGAGGACTTGCAATATGACAGTGCTGTCCATGCTTCCAACACCACAAGAGGCCTTAATGCAGCAGCTCAATTCTAACAGCTTTGTTAAAAAATGGGCCCTCAAACAAGCTAGAAATATGGGAGTAACTGAAGATAATAAGTTTCACAAGAAGTATGGTAGCTGTATATAGCACTTGTATGCTGGTTGTTCTGTGAGTCCAGTTAAACATAATTGGTGGCTATATTTATCTGGATAATTCAACACTTGGCAAAAATGGCACTACAGTTCTTGTTCCCCCAGATGTACAACAGCAATATTTATCAAGTACACCACACCTACTTGGAGATGGCTTGACAGAATTGGTTACTGTCATTAAACAAGCTGTGCAGAAGATTTTAGGAAGTGTTAATCTTAACCATTCTTTGTCCCTTTTGGAATTGGGGCAAAAACTAAAAGAAATCAGAACTCTTGTTCAGCAGCATGTCTTTTTCATGGATTAATACAGAGGGATCCCATGTCTTTACTGTGCCATAATGTGATGCCAGATGAAGAAGCACCATTAGCAGCCCAGGCCTGTGGACTTCCTCCCAGAGATATCACTACCATTAAAGTTCTCAATGAGACAAGAGACATGTTAGAAATTCCAGGTTTTAGTACAGTTTTGAATACTGGCTTAAACAGAGGTTTCAGTCAGCTTTTAGACAACATGGCCGAGTTCTCTCAACCCACTGAACAAGACCTGCAATGTGGTTAACTCCATGAATAGTCTTTCCAGTGTCATCATGCCTTTAACTAAGATAATTCTGATAGTTAATGGACAAATCCATTCAGTGTGCAGTGAAACACCTAGTCATTTTGTTCAGGATATTTTGATGATAGACCAAGTGAAAGACTTTGCTGCTAATGTCTATGAAGCTTTTAGTACCCCTCAGCAACTGGAAAAATGATTTTTTTCTTCAGAAAAATTATGAGACTCATATGCATAAAAAGAATGCTGAAATCATCTGTACCCAGAATGACAATTTGCTAACAAAATACCTAATAAAAACATGTTCTTCATTTCATAATGAAGTAGATTTATTTGGCATCTTTATTTTTATAATTCATTCAATAGATAATTTTTTCAGACATATCTAAACTAGTACACAGAGTATAAATATTTATAGTTTGTTACCCCATGGATTTCTGGTCCTAATGGACTATATATTTTTTATGGACTAATATACTGTTTTTTTAACTTTTATTTTATTTTATTTATTTTTGTATGTGTATAAATGTACTACCTGAATGCAAGTTTGTGCACCCGTGTCGTGTAATGCCGCGGAGGTCAGAAGAGGGTGTCGGATTCCCCTGGAACTGGATTTCTCTTGGATTTGGAGTTTCAGACGGTTCTCGGCCACCATGTGGGTGCTGGGGATCAAACCCAGGTCCTCTGTAAGAGCCGTCGGCGCTCTTAACTGCTAGGCCATCTTTCTAGCCCAGACTAATATACTTTTATACATGCATGTAGTATGAAAGTCAATGTACCTTGACCTCAGTAATAAGGGAAAAGCTGTTAAAGAAATAGCTAGGGTGTGTGAACTTTGAAATCACACCATTTAACCAATCATGAGTTTTCCTGGACTTTGCTGTAAGCAAGAGCAAGTCAGATGTCTCCTCACCCACCCTTTGAAGGAACATATCATTGTCCCAGATATCATGACAGAGTACTTTTCTCTAGAAATCAGTGACTTTTAACATCTATGATCATATATATATAGAGTTTTTTTTTGCTATCTTGGTTATTTCTTCACAGCATTTTCTAAGCTTTGTTAACAAACCTGATAGTTACATTTTTATTTATGAATTGTAGTTGTGTTGGTGCTCACACCCATTAATAATTAAAGAGTTTTATTCATTTGTATGTAATAATTTTAATAACTTACTTTGTATTGATTTTGAGTACAATAAATATCTTGGTCCAATAAACTGTTTTAATAAAAGTATAGTTTCTGGTTAAAAAAAGAAATCATGATGGTTTAAGATAGTGGTAGTAGTAAGATCTACTCTAATATCTATGACCTCTCCATTCATGAGTATTATACTATATTTTCAGTCCCAGGCAAGGATTTCCTACTACTGAGCTGGTCTTGAGTCCAATTAGAAAGCTGTTCATTACCTCTAAGTTCAGAGACCCATATTGCACTATGAGGGCTGTTTGATGGCCTCTTCATTGTGATCTGTAGGAATCACAGCTAAGTAGTAGTATTGATCAATTTTCTCCATTAAGAGCCTGCAGAGCATCTTCTGATATTATGACACCTGTGTTTTAAGGAGAAAGCTTTCAGGTCATCTCAATTTTTTTTCAAATCCTGTGTACAAAGAACTTGGTGTCTTAAGCAATAGGCTCATACCTCAAAGTTCTGGGTGGCAACCAAGAGCAATGGGAGTGTCTTGGAGTAACCCTTGCATATCACTAGATTTCGTTAGCTATACATATTTACATATTCACACACACACACACACACACACACACACACTCACACACACACAAGCATATAATAAATCTATGTTCCTAGGCCATGGTCACTCATATTTGGCTCCAGAATAAACTGTCTCTATCCCCTTCAAAAAATAATAATACATTTCTCTGTAACTTTTTCAGGCATCCTTAGTAATATTTATCTCTTTCCTGCTATACTACCCTGGGTCTTCACCCCACAATAAAACATTCTTCCATTTTCACATTTCACATATCACTTCAGTCTTACTATCCACTTTGTAGAGCTCCTTCTTCCCCCTCCCTCCACAGTCCTTTACCCAATGAGTTTTTAAATTTTTGTTTGTGTTTATCTGACTCTTTGCATTGGATCTTGTTGTATTTCTAAAACATTCCTCCCAATTCTTTAATGTCCTGAGAATTCAGGAAGTCATACTCTGTTTTTTACAAGAGAAATATAAACAACTAAAAAAGTTGAAGCAGAGCACTTGACATTTAAGAACTGAGGCTCTGTAAATAGATTCAGTTCATAGATAAAAGTGGGTATAATATAAATATTAAATTTTATCTATATATATATACTATATTATAATAAAATAGGTGTATCATGAAAAGTGACTTGTGCAAAGCAAGGACTTCCTTTGAACACTGGAACATATTCTCCCTATACACCGAGAGAAGAAGTAAACAAACAATATATGTCTTAACTCTACAGTCTCTTGTAAAATACAGAAGTCCTATGCCTGTTTATAAATATTAAGCAATTTTTCAAGTGTCACTTATGAGTTTAGTCACTTGGGTATATAGAGAGCACATATCAGACTGTGGTTTTTTTTATACCAGCACAATGTAAACTTTGGAAAATGTCTCAATGTTTGAAGTAACTGAGAGGAATTTTTGGATCTAAGAGATTTTTAAAGACAGTAATAAATTATGTACTCACAACTTTTAACTGGAGGCAAGTACAGAGACAGTGCATCTCATATGGAGCTTCACCGATGTAGCCACAAATTATACCCCAACTACATATGTTTCTGTCTCTTTGTAAAATTCTCTCTCATAAGTGTTCCTTGACACTGGAAAAGTAACAAGATAAGATAATATATGATAGTAATATATAAGTAATAACTTAATTAATAATACATTTCCTATCTTGATTTAAATGTGATTAAGATAAGACACATACACATGTTACAGAAAAATATCGAACAATAAATATCCAAATTAAGACTAAAAAATGGAATGTTCCTTATATTTATGTAAGACAACATAAATTGAACAAATATAACTATTAGGAAAATAATGTTAAATCATAGTGTTATTTGATTGTTTAATCAGTATTAAAGGTGAAAATTGAAAGTTTCTGTGGGATAATGGAGTGAGCAAATTTAACATTTCATAAAAGTTTTAAATCAAGTTTGTACTATATAGCCAATCTGTCTTTGTTCCCCCATAGCACAGAGCAATTTCTAAAACCTTCAGAGGGCATGGTGATATTTTCTATTATTACTTTTAGCTAAAGTTCAACACATGTGATGTCTTATATGTTATAAATCACTTAATTCTGCAAACATTATTTATAGTTCAAGATGTTTTATTTTCATAAAAATCAGTTTTTTTATAATTTCTGGAATGATTAAATTAAAAGTATAATGTAGTGACAAAAGTCACTAAATTCAGAAATACTTAAGTGGCATGTCTTTCAAGCCTGTCTCTTATGGGAGAAAAACATTGTTAGTAATGCTATGTGATGGAATATAAAACAATTCTTTTAAAATATCTGTGATTAATTTGCCTTTGTATGTAATTTGTACACTGTACATATTGACTCCTAAGAGAAATTAATCATGTCCCATTCCTCCTAATTGCAAAACTGTCAAGCTTCTTACTTTGGCCAGCAGTGCCCTATTATAATGGCTGTCCAAAAATCAGTGCTGATGAAAAGACTTGTGCCAGAAACTTTTAGCAATTAATTTCTAAATTGATCTCTGGAATTCATCCAAACTTTTCAAAAGTGAAAGTCACCCTGCCACACTGTCAGTCACTGAATGTATTTCAAAACATGCTCATGACCTAAGAAGAGATGATTTAAACTTATATTTAATATTAAGTTATATGAGTCCTAGTTTAATGCTTAATATATAATGAATATTTGTATTAATGGAAGACATTTGTTAAAAATAAACAAGTCTAGTGCTTCTTATATCATAGCCTCTCTTGGATTATAAAAACAATATTAATTTCAACATGGAATTAAAGCAAAACACAAATAAAACCATTTGAGATAATTCTTGTATGTTTTATCTCATATATTACAAAAATGTGTTAGTAAATATATTACTTAAATTTTCTAACTATTTATGACCAACTCTCTAACCAGTCACATATTATCATTGCTACAAAGCCTCTAAACTATCTTAATATTTGTTTTTTACAGAATTATTGTTATTATTATATTAGTTTTCAGGACTGTCATGACAAACTAGCAGACTCAATAACTTAAGAAGAAAGGAATTTACTTAGTGGGATCCAAGACTGATGCTTCAGAAAACTTTCATCTGAGGTCTCAGGATTATCAAATGACTGCCTTCTTTCTGCATCTTATATAACCTATCTTCTTCTCACTTGCATTCCCAGTGTCTCTCTTGGTATAAAAATTTCTCCTTTTCATTAGAGAAAGAATCAGATTAGATGATGTCCAATTTATGTAACCTCATTTTATTGCAAAGCTATTGTTTTTAATAATGAGAATTTATGTGTTACTATTCTCAGCATGAATTCCAAGGGAGCACAATTCAGCTATTGTTACTTTATCCCAGTGAAAGGAATATTCTGCCACACTTATTCTCAAAACTCCATTGCAAATCTAAAATAAGATAACTTGTTGGGGCTAGAGAGAGTCCTCAGTGGTTATGAATGCATAGGACCCAAGCACACTAGAAATAGGGTGCTTTGGACTATGGTTAGGAGGATAAATTGTTTGGCTTCCTCTGGAATGAATGGTGATAAAAGCAGGTAGCTGAACCTCCATGGATGTCTTCAAAGAATCCTACCTTTGGAATGGTGTCCATGATTTATTATTGTGACTTTGATTAGGATGTTGCTTTGTGTACCTGTAGGATACACTGGATCACCATGACTATGCCATTCAGCAAAGTTTATGATATAGATCTGAATCTTGCCCTGGGCTCTGAATCTTAGACATCATTGCTCTTATGAGACTTGTGTGTACATGGCTAAGTTCTTAGACCTGAGGACTTGAACATGATGCCTTGGAAAAATGGGTTTCACGCATTTTTTCTGTATTTGACTACTGAGAAAAACACCTTTTATCACAACCCAGAGGGGTAAGCCTAAGTCTGAGAAAACTACATTTTGCCTAATGATGCATTTTTCTTTTCACAATTTTTACTTTCAATCTAATTACTTGTTGTATTAGCCAGCATTCTTCAGAGAAACAGGACTGAAAAAGGAGTACATATGGATTTTTTAGATTAGCTCACAGGATGGAGCCCAAGTAGTCCACCAATCACTGTGCCATTGTTCAGTCCATGAAGCTGAATGCCTCAGCAGTTCCAATCTGGTTCCAAAGGCCAGAAGGATTCAGGAAGATCTGCTAGTACCCAGTTTACATTGGAATCCAAAAAAGTAAGTTCTACTGTCAAGGAAGGAATGCCACAGCAACCAAATAAACTCGCCAGTGAGAGAGATGCAATCAGGCAAAAGCAAATGTCCCTTCTGCACTTGGGCTATACGGGCTGCCATCAGAAGGTAATGGCCACATTTAATGGTGGGTCTTCTAACTTCAAATTGACTAATAAAGTCACTCATTTCATTTAATTTCAGATCCAGTTATATTGACAACCAGGATTAACCATCACACCTGTATATGCGGATTTAGGTCTCTATAACTCTTTCTAGCAAATTAACACATTTAAGGATAGTGTGATACCTATCAATATTCTAACATAGTCTCTATTCACTTTTCCATAAAATGGGAAGTACAGGTTTTTTTGAGACAGGGTCTCCCTGTAGCCCCAGAGGTCCTGGAACTCACTATGTAGACCAGGCTGGCCTTGAACTCCAGACATCCACCTGCCTCTGCCTCCTGAGTGCTGGGTTTAAAGGCATGCTCCACCATGCCTGACGGGAAATACAGTATTTTGGAAATTTATCAAAAGTCGGTTAATGTCTTATGATAATTTTTTGCAGTTCTTAACTAACTAGAGAACTGTTTTACATATTGCAAATAATTTACACTTAATTGAAATATCGCATCTATGGCATCAGTTTCAATCTTTTCAACAAAATGTCGAGTTGATTTCAGGACTTTCAAGCTCCACACATCAGAGCTCTTCTGAGTTTCAAGGTCTTCAAATCCTATTTCAAGGAAGTATTTTCAGGATATTTAGATACACAATTGGTATAATGTGTCTGTTGTAACCTTACTTGCAAGACATCTTCTGATATTCTATTTAATAATAGGAACTTATTCTGAATGATACAATTCAGTAAAATTAAAATAATTTCAAAGGCTAGCAATAGAGACAGATCCAAACTTTTTTTGAAGACATTCTCAGGGGAAAAATGAACTGAAACCACCGGGATGGATGTTAGAAATTTTCAGAAACTGTTAAAGGGATAAATGCTGAAGAAGATGGAGGCAGAGAAGAACAACAGAGGCCTGTTTGGGATCTGATACAGTGCGTATACCCCTTTAGGTGTTGCTAGCTGTTATCAAGCTAAAATATTTGGGGATTTTATCTAGTTTCTTACTTGTCTTAGTTAATTTATTAGAGGTTTAGATGCTTTCAGAGCATCTTCACATCTAGGAAAACAAATACTAAACTATCTTTTGTCTAACGTAACCAAATTGAAAATGAATGTACCAAAACAATATAGTGAACAGTTTTGTAAATGAACTCTTAATTGAAGCTAAAAGAACACTGGATTATTGTAAGTCTGTACATTGCTAACCATGGGGAAAATTGATAAATATTGGTGCATATACTTAATACACATACACATTCACACACATACACACTTTTCAATTCAATTCCATATATATTATATTGGATTAAATTTAAATAATATAAACAAACATCATTATTGTGCCATAAGGAGAACCTGTAGCATAGCATAATTCTTCCCTACATCAGATTTATGAGCCTGCTTTACAGAAGAGCAAAGCTGTGTATGTGAGATTCTGAGGTCCAAAGCCCTCATGGCAGGCCACAAAATTAGATCCACAGTACAATGTTTATAAAAAAAAATAAAGTAGAAACATTAATATAAGAATTCCTAGAGATGCAAGGGACAAGGCAACAAGGAAAGAATGTGAGGTCCAAAGTTATTCTCTCTACACTGGTTGGCAACACTTCATGCTAAGTTCTTACCCAAAACTCCTGTCGTGAAAGACTCATGTATACATAATCTTCACGATCATTCTGCTTAAACTGAAAGACATATGTTTTGGAATGCATTTCCCTGATAGTCTGTGATGCTATGAAATTTGCAATATACCTAGTTATCACCAGGTTTTCTTTTAAACAATGTCTAATCTCTTTTTAAAAATTTATAATATATATTTTAATATTCCTATTGTCATCATTACTTTTCATTTGCTTTATTGAGCTCATTGCACACTCTGAGAATTAAGCCTTTTTTTCTATCCTGTCATTATCTCCTGACTCTCTTGATAGATGTTTTACAGAGGAGTTTCACTTTAATTTGATCCACTCTTTCTACTGTGCTTTTGTTGCCTCTGTTCTTGAAGAAAGGTCTTATGTAAAAAACTCCTTCCCTGATTGATGGTTGTTTGGGTTTGCCAAGGAGGAGCCTTCGAGCACTTCCTTGGAGAAAACATGACATCTTTTGGTAAAAAAAAAAAATTATATTTAACAGTTAAAAATATTTTGTAAAATAATATTTTCTCTTTTTATTGATACATGCTCCAACCATTCATAATTTATCCTTATGTAATCCTATAGTGTGTTCTATCACATAGGAATATTAATATTCATATTCTAAAAATAAAGAGAGAATGTAAAGTTATACTTCTTTTTACCTGCATGCAACTTTATTGTTAAAATGTAAATCTCAAAATGTGCTTTGGAATTAACCTATAGTTTATTTTCAGATTTTGTAATTTTGATTTATGTGTGGAATGTATGTATGCATATTTTGGAATAATATAAAATAAAAGCAGAACAAAAAAGAGAGAGAAAAACCTATTCAAAGAACTGACCAAAACAGTAAACCTGAGCACCAAAAAGGTTATAAAAGACTGAGAAAAAGATGCAAGACAGGACTTGTGTATGACAGTATCCATGAACTCTGACAGGGGGTGGGGGGGCATGAGGGGTGGGCATAGAAGGGGAATGAGTATAAATTTCATTAAGAAATGTCGTATGAAATATGCTCAATAAAAATTAAAAAGTTAAAAAAACAAAAATGAATAATAATAAAAAATAACCCATTTATTAAAAAAAAAATCCTTGCCCAGATCAATGGCATCAGTTCATTTATTTTCCTCTGGGTAGATTATTATATGAAATTCTTATATTTGTACTATTAAAATATGGTAATTTTAGTATATGATGAAATATAGAACCTACCTTTCTTCTTCTGATTAGATTAGAAAGGCTATTATCAAAAAGACAAAACCTGGGGCTGGAGAGACGGCCTAGCTGTTGAGAGTGCCTACTGCTCTTGCAGAAGAGGGTTTGATTCCCAGCACCCACATGGCGGCTGAGAACCGTCTTTAGCTCCAGTTCCAGGGGAATCTGATGCCCTCTTCTGACCTCCACAGCACTGCATGACACGGGTGCACAAACCTACAAGCAGACAGTACATTCATATACATAAAAAATAAATAAATTTTTTTTAATTTAAAAAAAGCAAAAAGACAAAAACCTCCTGAATGTTATATAAGAGATGGAGAGGAGTAATAAAAAATGTTTAGATCATATGAAAAAAACAGCATGAAATCAATTAGTTCAAAATCCTACTAAAATACACAAGTAATAAATATAGGAAATAAAATACACAAATAATAAATATATGTGTATAGCTGAAGCCTATATAGCAAAAAACAATGTGCCAAGTAAGAGAAACATCATTTCAATATTTTTTTTGGTCAGGGTAGTCCAAGAGGTTCCCCAAAATAACAAAAGATATTGCCACTCAGAACTTGAAGGTAAGACCCTATTTCTGAATACATGCCACACTTTTGACACAGGATTTGGAGCAATGTAGCTGGAACTGACCTAGAAGCCTCCCCCATGAAGAGTAGCTTATCTGGCACTTGGAGCAATCTAGCTGTAACTGACCAGGAATCCCACACACACCAAAAACTAGTTCTCATGGCATCACAGGATTCTATACAAGCTGCCAAGAGAGAAAAATGACCAATTGTCTTACCCAGCTGTGACACATAATAAACAACAATGACTGGCCCAGCAAACTAACACTGTTGGTGTAATAAGGGGCGTTTCTTCTTAAAAGTG
The DNA here is from genome assembly GCA_009823505.1 of Rhizomys pruinosus. Taxonomy (NCBI): domain Eukaryota; kingdom Metazoa; phylum Chordata; class Mammalia; order Rodentia; family Spalacidae; genus Rhizomys; species Rhizomys pruinosus. The sequence continues at coordinate 1,500,426 of VZQC01001350.1, forward strand.
ATCAATAGCTGTCTAATTGGAATTAAAGCCTGCTCAATGGGAAGGAGCTCATGCGCAATACACATGGCTCCAAAGATCAAAGATTCTAAAGAAAAACATACTTTTTCCACAGCCCTAGACCAATATAATATGTTACTTTATTCTCAATATGCATCATCATATTTACAAAATGTACTTTCACAACTCATCAAAAAAGCATCTTTTTGCAATAGATGGAAGCTATTACGGAATCCCATAACTGCTCAAATGCAGGGAATAAGTGTCTCTAAGACTCTTTTTATTAATTTTTATTAATTTTATTTATTTCTGTATGTGTATGAATGTACTGCCTGCATGCAAGTTTGTGCACCCGTGTCACGCAATGCTGCGGAGGTCAGAAGAGGGTCTCGGATTCCCCTGGAACTACTTCTGCCGAATGTCTTAAATGCAACCTCTACACTTACGCATCTCAACTCTCAGCTCAAAGTTTCTTTATGCAGCAGATGGTGATTAAGAGATACCCACAACTAGACAATATTCTAGAGAATAACAGTCCATAGAGTACTTATTGAATAAGAAAAAAATGTTCGAATCTCTGCCTACCAAGGATCAAGGATCATTTCAGAAGAGGAGGTATCAAGATTGTAAAACCATAGGGAGATGATGACCACAAGGACAGCTTACTCAATTCCTCATGAGCAAACTAAACAAAATCACAACATAGAGATGGGAAGTGGGTCAGAAATCCCAACCCTATCTAAAGAACTTTTGGCAATTGGTGGGTGCTGAAAAGGAGAAAGACAGTGTCTCACAGTTTTGTACTCTTGGTGGGCACAGTGGATGGATCCACACAAAAGGTAAATGGGGGACAGATTATATATATACTATATATATAAAAAAAAAATAAATATATATATATATGACTTTATTACATTTCTTCATCAATAGGGACTTACCTATTAGTTCTGGGAGGCAATCAAGTATTGTGGCAATAGACTGTGTTATTTCGGGAGTCTCTTGGACAATTCAAATTGAGGTTTCAGATTGCTTGTCACTGTTGTTGTTGTTGTTGTTGTTGTTGTTATATAACCTTCAGATATACACATATACTTATGAATACATTACATGTATATATTTTGGTAGGCTGTTGACCTAATACTTTTCCCTTTAGTTTTTCACATGACTGAAGTGTTATCCCTCCCCTATTTTTCCCACTTCCCCCTTGATTCTCTCTCTCTCGCTTGCTCTTGCTGTCACTCTCGCTCTCTCCCTCGTTTCCTTATTCCCATAGGCCTCTATGATTCCTTTCCATTTTCCTGGCTACTACAGCTACATCAATCTACATATTCACATCAAAGAATGTGATTATTTGCTGGGCATGGTGGCGCACGCCTTTAATCCTAGCACTTGAGAGGCAGAGGCAGGCAGATATTTGTGAGTTCAAGGCCAGCCTAGTCCACAGAGTGAGTTCCAGGACATCTGGGTCTACAGGGAGACCCTGTCTGAAAAATACCCCTCCCCCCAAAAAAGAATATGATTATATAGATTGATGTGCTAAGGTCTACAAAGGAATTAAAATAAATCTCAGGGATTTTCTTGTTTGTTTGTCTGTTTGTTTGTTTGTTTGTGTTACATCCCTTAGTATAATGGGTTCCAGTTTTTCCATTATTCATTCATCAGTTTAGGGATATTTTGGTTGTTTCCATGGACTGGGTTTTATGAAAAGAGCATAAAAATCATGGCTGAGAATGTGTCTCTGTCATAGTACATTCTCATGAAAGTACAAGTATACAGCTGAATGGCACAATAGAGAAAATCTGCATGTTGAAAAGTGAATTCACGTGTGTGGGCAGGCTCCTGAGGTGCAGGCAGGACGCCATAATTCACGCGGGCAGGTATATCTGGGGGTGGTCTGTCTTGGGGGCGGCTGGAAGAGGGTCTCGAATCTGAGCCCTCTTTCAGGGGTCCCCATCTCGGAGGGAGCACGATTTGCCTTTGCAGAGTGAACAGAGGGTCGTGTTTAGGTCTGCTCTGGTCTCGCGGTGGGTGGCCTTGTGTGTGGGTGGGCTCCTGAGGTGCAGGCAGGATGCCATAATTCACTTGGGCAGGTACCAGGGCATGGGCTAGGTCAGGCATGCATCCCCCCCAATGGGAATTGGTGAGAATCCAAGTGGACTTCCTTTTGGAGAACCTTCAGAACAGAAAGACTGACTTAGGCTTCCAATATCCAATATATAAACAAAATTGAAAACCTGAAACCTAGATAAGTCAATACTCCATAAAAAAGGAGGAGGAAAGGAAAAAAAAAAGCATCGGAAGGAGGCAAGCAAAACCATCTGCTAACATAGTGAAAAGTCATTTGTGATTTGAACCACAAAAGGGAAACCCACATGCCAGGGACACGATGAAGGGACAACATGGGAAAGGCACAGGATAATCCCACACCAGGCTCTACCAAACCTGGAGGAGATAGCTACAATGGGATCCCCTTGGAGGAGACCCAAGGAACAGAGCTTAGAGAAATAATTGCAGACCTACACAGAGAAATTAAAGACAATAAAGAAGAAGTCAGAGAACTAAAGAGAGAGAATGAAAAGCTCAAAAAGGACCTAGAGGGATACAATGACAAATGTTGGAAAGAACTAAAGGAACAGATGGACAAACTTCAGAAAGAACAAGAGGGAGAAAAAAAAAATAAACAAGAATTCAGAAAACTAAAGAGAGAGAATGAAAAACTCAATAAGGACCTAGAGGGATACAATGACAAACTTCAGAAAGAACTAAAGGAACAGAATGACAAACTCCAGAAAGAACTAGAGGAGAAAAAAACAAACTCTGAAAGGAAGTAGAAACACTGAAAAAGGAAAACAACCAACGAAGTAAGGAGCACTAAGAAGAGATTGAGAAGAACCAAGAAGAGACTGCGAAGCTCAAAAAGGAAATGGAAGTACTATAGAAAACACAGGATGAAACGAAAAAGGAATTAGAACACTCATTCAATCAAGAAGAAAGGAAAGGGAAAAGCCTCAGAAGTAGAATGGAGGAAGCAAAACAAGGAATATCAGATCTGGAAGATAACACAGAGCAATTAAAAAGCTCAAATAAAGATTATGAAAAAAATTGTTTGTTTGTTTGTTTGTTTGTTTGTTTGTTTTCAAGACAGGGTCTCCCTGTATTCCCAGCTGTCCTGGAACTCACTCTGGAGACCAGGCTGGCCTTGAATTCACAAAGATCCACCTGCCTCTGCCTCCCAAGTGCTAGAATTAAAGGCATGTGCCACCATGCCTGGCCAAAGATTATGAAAAATTTAAAAATACACAAAAGTGGAACAACCAGGAAATATGGGACACTATGAAAAGATCAAAGCTCCACATCATAGGAATAGAGGAAGGAGAAAAATCTCAAGAGAATAGTATTGATCAGATCAGAACAGAATAATAGATGAAAATTTCCCCAAACTAAAAATAGACAAACCCATACAAATACAAGAAGCACATAGGACCCCAAATAGACAAGATCAGAAAAGAAACACCCTACGCCATATCATAGTTAAAATGCTAGATGCCCAAAACAAAGACAAAATTCTGAGGGCTACAAAAGAAAAACAAGTCATATACAAAGGGAAACCCAGCAGAATTACAACTGAATTCTTGGCACAAACCATGAAAGCAAGAAGAACATGGAGCAAAGCATTCCCAGTGTTAAGGGACTATGGATGCCAACCCAGAATAATTTACCCAGCAAAAATGTTGACTATAGTTGAAGGAGAGAGAAAAATCTTCCATGACATAAAGAAGATGATGGAATACATGTCTGGAAAACCAACTCTTCATAAAATACTTGAAGCAAT
>VZQC01001350.1:1508681-1600029 GCA_009823505.1 Rhizomys pruinosus
TTTTTTGGTCGTTTTGCGCCAGGGTCTCCCTTCGTCCAGGCTGGCCTGGAGCTCGCTGTTTCGACCAGGCTGGCCGTGAACTCACCAAAGATCCACCTGCCTCACAAAGATCCACCTGCAAGTGCTGGGATTAAAGCCGTGCTCCACCTGGCCTTTTTTTTTTTTTTAATGAATTTTGCTCAAGATTAGGACAGAATTTCCAAAAAATGGTACCATTTTCCATTTCCTTTTCTATATGTCTTATCTTTCTTTCTTTCTTTCTTTTTTCTTTCTTCTTCTTCTTTTTTTTATTTTTTAAGGTTTTATTTGCCGATAGGATTACCTGAAGCCCCTGTTTGCCTAGAACACATCGTGTAGTTCAGGCTAGGTTCAATCTCACAGAGATCTGCTTCTGCCTTCTGAGTGCTTGGGTACGGGCATGCACCACCATGCTTGGCTTCTTTTGAGACAGGATTCATGTAGCTCAGGATTAGGACAGAATTCCCAACAATTTCCTTTTTTTTTTTTATAATTATTTATTTTATGCAGCTCAGGTGGCCTGAGCTACATGAAACGTCACTGTCGTTAAAGATAAATGAGGGGTAGAAGAATGGCCTCGCGGTAAAAGAGCACCGACTGCTCTTGCGAGGACTGGAGCTACAATCCCCAGCACCCACATTGCGGTGAGAACCGTCTATAACTCCAATTCCAGGAGATTCCAGGTTCCAGGGGAATCATGTGGACACCCTCTTCTGACCTCCGACAGCATTGCACGGACACGGGTGCACAAGCCTACCTGCAGACAGTACCCTTCAGACACATAAAAAATAAATAACTAACTACCAACTTAAACAAATAAAAATTTGCCGGTGTGGTGGTGGACGCCTCTTTAATCCTCGCACTTGGGCGGCAGAGGCAGGCGGATCTTTGTGAGTTTCAAAGGCCCGCCTGGTCTACAAAAGTGATTCCAGGACAGCTGGGGCTACAGGGAGACCCTGCCGCACGACCAATAAAAAAAACAAAAAACAACATTAAATTGAACTTCTTGATTCTTTCCCTCCCTCACCTTCCCAAGGATTAGGGATTACAGGCGTGTAGGACCACTGCACCCAGGCTTTTCATCGAATTTCTTGGAAATGTCCTCACCTGTTCTGCCATTTTTGTATTACATATTTATGCAATGTGGCATGCTCAGCATTGACAATTTAAGAAAATGACAAATCTTGGGGCTGGAGAGATGCCTCAGCCATTAAGAGCAATGCCGGGATGCTCTTGCAGAGGCCCCTGGTTCGATACCCAGCACCCACCATGGTGTCTGAGAACCGTCATTAACTCCCAATTCCCGGAGAAATCCATTTCCAGGGGAATCCGGCACCACCTTCTCCTGGGACCTCCGCAGCAATGCACGAACATGGGTGCACAAACCTATACATGCAGTACACATAAAGTAAATTAAAAAGTTTAAAAAAAAAAGCCCCTCTGATCACCTCTGAAAAATCATCTTTAAGTACAAAAGAAACAAAAAGAAAGGGGCTGCTACCAGGATCCTGTCATTAAAGCATAGCCTATCCTTTTAACTGTAAGTGTATAGTTCATTGTCACTAAACAGTACCGTAAAATTCCTTATTCTTACATCATTTTTATCATAGTTGGTGGTATAATAAACTAGAGATGGTTTAAAGTATAAAGAAAACCCTCACAGTATACCACCAGACGATATAGAGTATCAGAAAGATCATAGGCCTGTGGCCGAGCAACGACAATTACCATTTTATATGAGAGACTTGGGCATCCAAAGATTTTGGTTCACAGGAAGTGCTTAGGTCCTAGAACCAATTCCTCATGGACATAGAGGGGACAGCTCTATATGTAGAGGAACAGAGTGCTGAAGAGCACAGCTACCGGTAGCAAGTGGTCTGAATGGATCTTTGAGGAAGAGACAGACATCTAGGCAAAGTGGCTGAACTTTCATGATTTCTTACTCTGTCTTTGGGGATGAACATCTACTTAACCTTCTAAGGGCAGTTTCAAAGTTACTTTTCTAGGAAGTGTCTCTTGATGTTTGGCACTTTCTCCTTGAGCCTTTGCCTTTGCTGTGATACCTCCTATAGCTGTGACCCTTGGTTCACCTATTTTTCTCTGATGCGAATGCCCATGAAGAATGTTCATCAAACCTGGGAGTGGTGGTTCAACACCTTACTACCAAGCACTTGATGCGGCAGGAAAGATGGGCAGAACCTCTGTAAATTGTGAGGCTCAGCTACATAGCTGAGTCCAGGATCAGCTACGGCTACCGAAAGGACCTTTCCGCAAAAAAGATAACAAGACTGACAACAAGAAGAATGATCAGGACGTGGATACTTTTATTTTGCAACAATTTTACTCATGGATGGTGAGACGGATGGATTGGAATAAGTGGAACCCAGAATCACAAAGTTCATAGAGAAGGTTTATAGCTAGCAGTGTAAAAAGCATCATGAAGCTGGGCATGTGGCAATCCTTTAATCCCAGTACTTGGGAGGCCGAGGCAGGTAGATCTCTTTGAGTTCAAGGCCAGGCCTGTCTACCTAGCAGTTCCAGGCCAGCTTTGGTTACAGAGTGAGACCTTTGTCTCGGAACAGCTTAACAAAATTAATAAATACATACTACATAAAATGCATACATTGATTGATTTGTTTTTAGAAACAGCGGTTGCTATATAACTATGTCTGGCCTAGAAACTATGGTAACGGCCTTGAACTTGGAATTATCCTTCATGCCTCTGCCTCCAAGTTGCCCAGATTACAAGCACCACGCCACCATGCTTGTTAATGATATTTTTTCCTTTTTTGGTTCCTTTTTGAGACAGGTCTCCCCTGTAGCCCCAAGCTTGTCCTGAACCTCACTTTGTAGACCCAGGCTGTCCCTTGAACTCACAGAGATCTGCCTGCCTCTGCCTCCAGGGTTCTGGGATTAAAGGCCTTGTGCCACTGTGCTTGGCCCATGGACATGATTTTTTTAAAAACGATTTCCATTTATGTTACTTTGTATGCACTATACTTTGTGGACATGCACATGCCACGGCCTTTGTGTGAAGATTCCAAGGGCATTGAAAGAGTTGGTTCTTCTTCCTTTACTGTGTGGGTTCGGCTATAGGACTTGCTGTGGATGGCAAATGCCTTTATCCTCTGGGCCATTCCGCCCAGCCACTGATTTTTTTAAAAAATTTTTGTGTATGCTGTTGTAGCCATAACTCAGCCAGCTGTAGATAACCTCTGGCTTACCTTTTTTTGTTTGGTTTGTTTTTGTTTATTTTTATTATTATTTAGTTTCTTTTTTTTTTTTTTATCTTTTCGAGATCGGGTTTCCTGTAGTCCCAGCTGTCCTGGAAAATTTACTCTGTAGCCCAGGCTTGGCCTTGAACTCCCAAATGAATCCGCCGCACTCTGCTCCACTGGCTAGGATTAAGGCGTGCGCCACCACACCCGGCTTTAGTTTCTTTTTTTCATCTTCATATTATTATTGTTTTTAAGTATATTTTAATGGATTTCACAATATAAGAGCACAGTGTTTTCAGAACACATTAACATTTCTCAGTTGCAATACAATAGGTAATTGGTTGTTAGAATCTTGTTTTTTACACCGCTGAGTGATACCATTCATCGTTGTTTGTCTGGGACTGTGTTACTTCACTCAGCGTGGTATCTTCTAGCTCCAGCCCTTTACCTTGCAAGTTTCATGATGTCATATTTCTTTCCCACTGCATAGAACTCCATTGTGTAAGATTGTACCACATTGTCTCTATCATCATCATTTGAGGGGCATTGGGTTGGTTTCAGCTCCTGGCTATGTGAAGAGGCTGCACTAAACATGGCTGTGCATGTATCTCTGCGGTAAGATGATTCTTGTGGTTACATATCAGGGAGTGGATAGGGGCTGGGTCAGGTGGCAACCGTGCCTTCCAAGCTTCCCCCAAGGGTTCTCCCACACTGCTTTCCATAGTGGCTTGTACTAGTTTAACATTTTCCCACCAGCAGCAGTGAGTGAGTGTCCCCTTTCCCCCACAACCTCTCCAGCCCACTGGTATCATTGTTTTCTTGATCCTAGCCGTCTTATTGGAGTAAAGATGATATCTTTAAGGGTTTTTTTTTTAACTTGCATTTCCTTACTTATTAGTGAACCCTTGAGCACTTTTTAAGAGTTTCTCAGCCATCTCTAATTCCTCACTTGTGAAGTCTCTGTTCAGCTCTTTCCCATCTATTGATTGGGTCTCTGTTTTCTTGCTTGTTTTTGAGTAGTTTATATGTTCTGGAAATCAATGCTTTGTCAGATGTATCTGTGGTGAAGGTTTCCTCCCACTCTGTGGGGTTTCTCTTCACTTCCTTGATTGTTTCTTTTGATGTACAGAAGCTTTTGAGTTTAATGAGGTCCCATTTGTCAACTGTAGACCTTAATTCTTGTGCAGCTGCTGTCTGATTTAGGAAGTCTTTTCCTATGCCTATGTCTTGTAGGCTGCTGCAACTTTTTCTTCTATTGCCTTCAGAGTTTGGGGTTTCACGTTGAGGTCTTTAATCCATCTGGAGTTGACTTTTGTACAGGGAAGAGAGGTGGGGGTTTAATTTCATTCTTCTACCTGATGTAAACATGGGAAAGATGTATTGAGACCACACTTGCAAGTGTACAAATGGTCTCTGGAATACCAGAGAGTGTTACCAAAGGCCACTAAACGAATAAAGCAAATATAGGTCTCCTTGAGTCAAGCAAGACTCCTCCGTCAGCACCAGCTACACTTCACCTGCCTGGAAATACTGTGCAGCAGTGGCAGCCATATACCTGTATATCCCAAATCTAATTGGCTATTAGCTCTTTCCTTGGAGGAATAACCCACGACTGATGCCACAAGCTTACATCCTCTAATGGTTAGGAGATGTTATAAGCCACAGTAAGACCCTGTCATATCTAACAGAAAAAAATGTAATTCATGGATTAACATACCATCCAAACATCTGTGTCTATACCAAAGTAACCTACCATAACAATTAGTACTGTTTGGATACCTATATATCTAATTGCTTGTGCTTCATTAGTAGGATCGAAAGGTTATTCCTGGACAAACTGTCAGTCCATGAAAGAAAACAGCCAGAATTGACCAGAGTCCAAGACAACAGCTCCAGATAAAGTAGACTGTTTTGCTTCTCATCCAACTGTGCCCCTTTTCTAAGCCTAGGGAAAAATGTGTGGAAGAGGGGGCATGGTAGAATGTAAGGGCTGTGATTGGGGTGAATTGTGAAACAGCAGCAAGATAGCCTGGACACTCATTTGATCAACTTGATTGAACATACAAGCCCCCCCCCCCCGCTGGATGGTGGGACCAAGGGTTTGTGTGGGTTTGGACACAACTGCTTGCAAATTGGTTTTACATGAAGGATGCTTGTACTCATAAATTATCACTTATTGCTAAAGAGTGGGAAAAAAAACTGAGAGAAAGATGCAGGACAGTTATGGCAGAATGCCTGATCTGGGATGGGGTGGGGTGGGGTGGGGCGGGGGGAAGGGAAGGGGAAATATGCCTGAACTGAATTGGAAAATGATGTATGAAATACACAAAGCATCAATAAAAAAAATGAAAATAATAAAAAATATAAACTCAAAAAAAAAGTGAATTCACAACAGATAGAAATTTTGAGGAAATTCCAAGCCAAAATGAATATAAATTGAAAAATGCAATAAGGCAATTTAAAACAACAGGAGAAACTATCACCAGAAATATTAATCATCAAAGCAGAATATCAAGACTGACTAAAATTGAAGAATTTAACTGTTGTAGCATAAAATATAAAAAATTTGAACAAACAGGACTTGAATATATAGGACATGTGGACTCAATGAAAAATGTGTTTCAAATTTGTGAATCATAGGCATAGAGAGAGGGGAAGAATCTCAAGTCAATGGCATTGACTTTCAACAGGATTGTAGAAGAAACTGTTCCTAAACTAAAGAAACATACCTGTACAGGAACAAAAAGAACAAAGAATACCGAATAGACACCATCAGAACCAAAATTCAGGATGATCTATCACAGCGCTAAATATACAGAACAAAGAGAGGGCACTGAAAGCTGAAAGAGAACAACATGTTGCATATAAAGGAGAATCCATTAGAATTTTCAGTGAAAACAATAAAAGCCAGAAAAGCCTATAGCAAAGTATTCCAAGTACAAATGAACATAGACGCCAAGCCAGAATATTTTGCCCAGAAAAACAATCTATCATAATCTAAGAGAAAATAAAATTCTCCCATGACATAAATGGGGCAAAAGAATTCATGTCTAGCAAACTAGTGCTATAGAAATTACTTGAAGCAATACAAATAACAGAAGAAAGGAATAAGCATACCCAAGAGGCTACATACAGATAGAAACAAAACAAAAGCAATTTAAAACAATAAGAGAAACTATCACCAGAAATATGAATCATATCAAAGCAGAATATCAAGACTGACCAACAAAATTGAAGAATTTAACTGTTGCAGCATAGAATATGAAAAATTTAAATAAACAAGACTTGAATATATAGGACATGTGGACTCAATGAAAAATGTGTTTCAAATTTTTGAATCATAGGCATAGAAAGTGGGGAAGAATCTCAAGTCAATGGCATTGACCTTCAACAGGATTGTAGAAGGAAACATACCTGTACAGGTACAAAAAACACACAGAATACCAAATAGACAACATCATGACCAAAACTCAGGATGACCTATCACAGGTGCAAACTGTAAAATAAAACTGAAGGTATAACTACAAAGGCATAAAATAGGATTAATAACACAAACAGAAAATAAAATGACTATAGCCAATACACATCTTTCAACAACTTTAAACATCAATGGGCTCAACTCCCTCTCTGCCCTTAGTAAAAAGACCCAGGGTAGTTGAGTGGATTAAGAACCAAAATTAATTGTTTTGTCCCCCAGAAGAAACTCATCTTACCTTCAAGAATAGCTACCACCAAATGTGAAAGCTAATATTCTAAGCAAATATTCTAACCAAATCGCATTAAGAAAAATCCAGGCATTGTTGTGTTAATAAAAAACTTTCAAACTAAAATAATTCAGAAGAAAAAATGACAGTGACTTAATTATGCTAAGTTGTTTACACTATATCATTTACTATATTTATCTGGCATAACAGATCTCAACCTTTTTGTTGTTGTTGTTTAGCTGAAAATTCACACTCTTTGAACAGTAACATTGTTAGATTAATAGTGATATTCACAACATTTCTATCTCTAGTGATTTGTGATTTTAAATCAAGCAAATGTGAAAGGAAGCAACACAATATATATATATATATATATATATATATATATATATATACATATATATATGAACAAAAAATATATATAATATATTATATGTAATATATCCTGTTGAAAGTGACTGATATCCCCAAATGTCCTTATTGTGAGTCCATCCACTGGAGCCTGGCTAACCTACCAAAAATCCCATTCCTATAAAAGGTTGTCTCTCTTCCCAGAAGCCATCAGTTGCCAAAAAGTTCTTTAAGTTGGTTTGCCATTTCTTATCTATTTCCCATGTTTATGCTCAGAGTTTCTCTGAGTTGAGCTTGCATGGCACTTATGAATGCGGCCACCATTGTGGTGAGTTCATATTTGTAACTGATCAGCTGTCTGGAAAACTGTTTGGTTGTGGTCATCAATGACCTCTGGCTCTTACAATCATTCTGCCCCCTCTTCAGCTATGATGTGGTAGAAGTTTGAAATAATGTTCTAGTCAAGTATAAGCACTCTGCAACCTCTTGTTCTTTGCTACTTAGCTAATTGTTGGTTTCTCTGTTAATCATCATCGGCTGCATGAGGGAAATTCTGTGGCGATAGTTGACAGATGTATTCATCTTATGTGTACAGGTTGCATTGAAAATGTGTTCTTTAGGACTAAGCATCTCACAGATACTTGTTCTCTTCTATTGACCAATTGTAACGCTGTATACTAGTCCCCATGTGTTGCAAAAAGAAGCTCCCATGACAAGTGGTGAGAAGTGCACTGATTTATAAATATGGAGATGCATATTAGAATACAGTAGGAAATTACATTGGTCTAGGAAGATGGAAAAATGTAGTTTTATTTTTCTGTAGGATCCATGATCTCTGCAGCCATGTAAATGTGCCTATGTTTACAGAACCACAATAAGTTTCCTCCCATTGAGAAGCCTTTAATTGCAATTATACATCTTTTATATTATACTCCTTACTCCTAAGATATAAGTGCCACTACTGCAGTAATAGTGATATTTTGCTGCGCCAGTCCTTTACATCTGGGTAGGACCAATGATTAGTTTTCTTTTATGATAGCTTGCATAATATCCTCTGATTCCGTGAGAGGTAGTCTTCAGGGAGGAAGCTTCCATGTCAGTTCTTGATCTGTTGCTACAAGTTCTGTGTCCAAAGTATGGTCGTTCTTTAGGAATAGAGATAACAAAATTCTGAGAGGTAATCAAGGGATGAGACAATAGCCTGCATTATATTAGTGGTCTCTTGGACTACCCTCACCAATATCTCAAAGGGAAGTACTGACTTTTCTTTATTCTTCTTGAGACAGGGTCTCCCTGCCTCCCCACTTGGCCTAGAACTCACTCCTTAGACCAGGCTGATCTTGAATTCACAGAGATCCACCTGCCTCTGCCTCCCAAGTACTGGGATTAAAGGCATGCACCACCACGCCTGGCAATACTGCCTTTTTTATTACATCACCTTCAGCTATACTATAACTTATATGGTGTAAATATCTGCAGTAGACTTTAGTCATGATTTTGTTTTTCTCTACCATCTAGTAGATCTCCATTGTATAATAGTACCAAATGTCCATTATCTATGCATCATTTGAAGGACATTTATATTGTTTGCATTTTTTGACTATTGTAAAAACAGCAGAAACAAACATGGATGCACAAATATATCTGTAGTAGGATGAGTCCTCTGGGTATATGCCAAGGAGTGGTATAACCAGATCATATGGTAGATTTATTTTAGCATAATAGAGAGTTTTCCATACTAATTTATACAGCAGTTGCACCACCTTGAAAGCTCACCAGCAGTGGATAAGTGGTCCCCTTTCTCCACATGAACTCCAGCATTTCTTGTCATTTGTTCTGTAGAACTGAGCCAGTCTTACTGGGATTAGAGGAAATCTTAATTTTTTTAATTTGTATTTTTCTGTTTACTAAGGATGTTGAACACTTTATTGTATTTCTTAACCATTTTTATTTCTTCACTGGAGAACTTTCTATTCAAGCCCTTAGCCCATTTTTATTGGGTCATTTTTGTTGTTTTGTTTTTGTTTTTTTGCCCTGCTGGTTTTGAGTTCTTTGTATATACTAGACATTAACCTTCTGTTGGATGAATAGCTGGTGACAATTTTCTCCTATCTATGGGCTTACTCTTCACTCAATTTGTTATTTCCTTTTACAGAGATTTTAATTTAATGAAATCCTACTTGTTAGTTATTGACCTTAATTTCTTAGAATCTACTGTCTGTATGGAAAATATTTTCTTGAAACAATATCTTATATGGTACTGGGTAATAGATATGAGTCTAATTACATTCTCTGACACATAGGGATCCAATTTTACAAATATATTTTCTGTACAAGAATACCAATATTGGTTTCTTTCTTGGTTCCATTTGCTTGGAGTATTTTTTCCATCTCTAGTTATACTTTCATTTTCTGTCTTTCTCTTGCCTCTGGGAATGGTCCTGCCTTTCTTCATCCCTTTGTATTGCTTCAAGCAATATCTATATGGCTGGGGTTTTCTAGACATGAGATTTTTAGCCAATATATTATGGAATGTTTTTATTTTTCCTTCAACTTTGACAGAAGTTTTCTCGGGAAAGTATTTGTTGGCAACTATGATCATTTAGAACATAGAATACTTTTCTCCAGGCTCATTTGACTCTTATATTTTACATGGAAAAGTGAGCTGCAGTTATTAATATTTCTTTTGAAGAGGGATGCATATTTAATATTTCTTGTGAAGAGGGATGCATATTAAAAGAACAACAGAAAGACTGCATCAGAAAACTGACTGAAATGGTGAACTGGGAGGGGTGGGAGGGGCGGGAGAGGGACATGGGTCTATATTCTATTAATGTATATTTAATTTAAAATTACATGGTATTTTACTCAAAATTTATATAACAATAACTTTGGGATTAACATATACAAATGTTGTCTATAATTTTTGTGTTATGCAGTATCATCTTGTAACATCCTCTTTTACCTGTAGGATAATTTAACTTAAGGATTTAAGTTTGCTTCCCAAATTAACAACATGCACTCACCCCCCCAAAAAAAAAAATGGACAAATTTGATGAAATTTACACCTTGATCCCTGCCTATAGGTATGTATACTACAACTGCCTTTTTGAGACTCATGGGTCAAAAAATAAAATAAAATTTAAAAAGGGGAGATACAGTTACATATTAAACCTTTTTGTCAAAAACTTTCAATTTAATCTTAAGACTAACCATGGGAAAAGATTTGTATGTTCCCACAGGTCAAAACGTCACCAACTCAAAGGCTGAGAAAGAAAGGATACAGCCTTCCGTCATGTAGGTTGTACCAAGAAATACCAGCAGAGAAGTTCACCCATCTTAACACTAAAAGGAAGAAAAGCCTCAGACTGCTACAGGCATCAAACATCTCTGAGGACCATAGGTGTAACATCTGTTTACAGTGAGTCCTAATGAACTTTACCTTCTAGGTGCAGCACAGTTTCAATATGAGAGACCTCCTTACCTCTTTTTCATAGAACAAAGAAAAACAGGGTGGTAATGAAGTCATCCTTTAACGGTAAATTAGAGCTGACTGTTATAGAAGTAATCTCTTATAAAACTGGAAAAACTGCTTTCTTTAATTGACTAATATACATAGGAACTGTAAAAAGGATTATTGTCTATTCAGAAACAAATATAATACTAAAGTCTCTTTAAGTAGTTCATATAATTAATACAAGAGAGCACTGATAGCAGCAATGGATTATTCTGCCAAGGAGATGCTAGCCAGGGGACCCAAGCCCCCCCCCCCAAAAAAGGTTAAGGCTTATTGCCTGTAAACTGGGATATCTGCAAGAAAAGAGGTGGTAAGGCCCGCCCTGCTGTCAATGACCTGATGTAACCATGGGAGGATTGTATCGAGATCGCACTTACAAGTATACAGTTGGTCTCTGGAATACCAGAGAGTGTTACCAAAGGCCACTGAACCAATAAACCAAATGTTGGTCTCCTTGAGTCAAGCAAAACTCCTCCACCAACATCAGCTACACCCCAATTGCTTGGAGATACTGTGCAGCAGTGGCAGCCATATGTCTGTATATCCCAACTTTATTTGATTATTAGCTCTCTCCTTGGAGGAATAACTCGTGGATGTCGCCACAAGCTTATACCTTCTAGTGATTAGGAGATTTATATGCCACAGTAAGGCCTTGTCATCTCTCTCAGGGAAAAAAAAAGTAATCCAGGGATTAACACACCATCCAAACATCTGTGTCTATACCAAAGTAACCTACCATAGTAACTAGCAATGTTTAAATACATATATATCTAATCGCTTGTGCTTCATTAGTAGGATTGAAAGCCTGTCCCTGGGCAATCGGTCAGCCCATGAAAGGAAACAGCCAGAACTGATTAGAGTCCAAAACGACATCTCCAGACAAAGTAGACTGTTGTGCTTCTTGTCCACCTGTGCCCCATCTCTAAGCCTAAGGAACAATCTGTGGAAGAGGGGGAGTGGTATATTGTAGGGGCTGCGATTGGGGTGAACGGTAAAACTACGACAATATAGTCTGGACACTTATTTGATCAACTTGATTGAACATTCAAGCCCCTCCAGCTGGATGGTGGGAGCCTTGGGCTGTGTGGGCTGGGGCACAACTGCTTGCAAATTGGTTTTATATGAAGGATTCTGGTGAAAAAAAAAAAAGGAGCTAGATACTGACATTTGAACTAACTGGGAATATAAAATGCTAGTTGTTTTATTTATAGTTTGTATTGGGTTGGTCTCTATATTTTTCTGAATTATACAACATCACAGTGTAACACTTTCTTTTACTTGTAGGACAATTTAAAGGAATTAAGCTTAAATTTTACTTCCCAAATAAGTAGAAGTCTTAGTCCAGTCATATAGCGTTAAAGAGCAAAGTGTTTATTGGGTAAAATTTATTTAGCAGGTACTCAACTCTGCCCAAGCTTTATCCACCAAGTATAGGATATTTTAAGGCTTAGTGAATTGTTTAGATTAGTTAAATTTAGGTGTAGGTTTTGGTGGAAATGGTAATACAACTGAACTAATTGGGAATATAAAATGTTAATTGGTTTTATTTATAATTTGTATTGGGTTAAGGTATACAAATGGCCTATATATTTTTTCTGAATAACACAACATCACATTATAACACTTTCTTTTACTTGTAGGACAATTTAAAGGAACTAAGCTTAAATTTCCTTCCCAAATAAGTAGCATACAGTCAATGAGAAACAGTTTGGGTAAATTTAATGAAAGCTTATGCCTTGGCTCCTGTTTATGGGTATGTGTAATACAACTTAGGCATCTATAGGTCAAAACATAAAAACTAAAAAAAAAAAAAGAGGGAGGTGGGAGGTGGGGTACTATCCTTTCTGGGATACAAATGGAAAACTCTGTGTTTCAATCCTATTGATAAATTTTCAATTTTTCTGATCTTGAAAATAACAATGGGAGGAGAATTTTATGTTCCCACAGGTAAAAGTCACCAATCTAAATGCCTGAAAACATACAACTTATGGCTGTGCAGGATGAACTGGGGAATGTCAGCAGAGAGGTTGACCCATCTGAACACTAAGGAATGAGGAACATCAGACTGCCTGAGACACGGTCACTGAGCATCTCTCTGAATAATATTGGGGTTGACTGTTAATAATGGACCCTAATGCTGAGAAACCTTCCTACCTCTCCCCCCCCTTTTTTTTTTGAAAAAAGAAAAACAGGATGGTAATGAAACCACTCCCAAACTGTAAACTAGAGCCAATTGTTACGGTGGTAATTTCCTATAAAACAGGCACAACGTATTAACTGATTGATAGGCATAGGAACTGTGAAAGGATATTTCTCTATCTAGAGCCAAATTCAATAGTAAAGTGTTTATAAGTTGTGTAATTAAGCAAAATATATTACTACAGGAAAGCTCTAACATCAGCAATGAATTATTCTGCCTAGGAGATGTTGGCTAGGGGATTCAAACACCCCCCCAAATTATAAAGGCCTTTTGCCTATAAGTGTGATATATGCAAGGAGAAAGGCAGTAAGTCCCTGTTGTCGAAGACCTGGTATGAGCATGAAAAATGTTATGAAACGTCACTTGCTAGCATAAAACTGGCCTCTGAAATCCCAGAGAGTGTTACCAAAGGCCACTAAAGCAATACAGCCAAATATTGGTCTCCCTGAGATAAGCAAGACTCCTCCATCAATATCAGCTACACCTCAACAGCCTGGAGATACTGTGCAACAGTGGCAGCCAAGTGTCTATATATATATATCCCAAATCTATTTGGCTATTAGCTCTCTCCTTGGAGGAATAACTCACAGCAGATGCCACAAGCTTATGTCCTCTAGTCGTTAGGAGATGTTATAAGCCACAATAAGAACTTGTCACCCTTTATAGAGAAACCACAGTTTGCAGATTAGCATACCATCCAAGCATCTGGGTCTATGCTCACAGTTTAGCTTGTCATAATAATTGACACTGCTTAAATGTCTGTACATCCAATAGCTTGTGCTTTGTTAGTATGACTAAAAGGGGTATCACTGGAAAAGCTGTCAACCCATGAAGGGAAACAACCTGAACAGACTGGAGTCCAAAAGGACAACTCCAAAAAAATTAGACTGTTTTCTTCTCACCCACTTGTGCCCCTTTCCCAAAGCCCAGGGAACAAACTGCAGAAGAGGAGGCATGGTAGATTGTAAGGGCTGCAGAGAGATGGGGTGAATCGTGAGACTACAGGAATATAGTCTGGACTCCTAACTGATCAACATGCTGTGCATACAAGCTTCTCCAACTGGACTATGGGAACCTTGGGTTGTTCAAAATTTGGACATAGATACTTGCAAAATGCACCAATTACCTAATTGTATGACATACTGAGGAACATCAATGTTATCTGCAAACAACTGTGTCATTATATTGTAGAATCCCTTAAAAAAATAAAAAATATATAATAAATAAATAAATTAATTAATTAATTAATTACAAAAAAGAAATGTGAGCTGTAATTCTGATGGGTTTTCTTTTTTTATTTTTATTTGTTTATTTTTGAGTGATTCTACAATATAAGAGCACAGTTGTTTTCAGATCACATTAATGTTGCTCAGTTTGAGATACAATTAGGTAATTGGTACTAGCATCCACAGATGAGGGAAACCATTTGTCATTTGTTTTTCTGGGACTGTGTTACTTCACTCAGCATGATATCTTCTAGCTCCATCCATTTACTTACAAAGTTCATGATGTCATCTTTCTTTTATTTATTTTTTTTTTGAGACAGGGTCTCCCTATAGACCCAGCTGGACTGGAACTCACTCTGTCGACCAGGCTGGCCTTGAACTCACAGAGATCCCCCTGCCTCTGCCTCCCAAATGTTAGGATTAAAGGCAGGCACCACCATGCCTAGCTTAAAGACAGTTCTTAGCCACCATGTGGGTGCTGGGAATTGAACCTGGGTCCTCTGCTACAACCATCAGTGCTCTTAACCACTGAACCATCTCTCCAGCCCTGATGTCATCTTTCTTTACTGCTGCATAGAACTCCATTGTGTAGATGTACATTTTTTCTATCCACTCATCAGTTGAGGGACAGTTGGATGGTTCCAGCTCTTTGCTATTGTGAAGAGAGCTACAATAAACATGGCTGTGCATGTATCTCTGCAGTAAGATGAGTCTTGTGAGTACATACCCAGGAGTGGTATGGCTGGGTCAGGTGGCAAGTTCATTCCAAGTCTTCCAAGGGTTCTCCACACTGCTTTCCATAGTTTACATTCCCACCAGCAGTGGATGAGTGTTCCCCTTTCCCCACAACTTCTCCAGTACTTGGTATCATTTGTTTTCTTGACTCTAGCCAGTCTTATTGGAGTGAGATGATATCTTAAAATGATTTTAATTTGCATTTCCTTAGTTTTTAGCAACATTGAACACTTATTAAGATGTTTCTCAGCCATCTCTAATTCTCACTTGTGAAGTCTCTGTTCAGCTCTTTGGTCCATATTTTGAGTGGGTCATTTGTTTTCTTTCTTCTTTGTTTTTTGAGTAGTTTATACATTCTAGAAATCAATGCTTTGTCAGATGTATCTACAGTGAAGGTTTCCTCCCATTCTGTCGGATTTTTCTTTACTTCCTTGATTGTTTCTTTTGTACAGAAGCTTTTGAATTTAATGAGGTCCCATTTGTCAATTATTGACATTAATTCTTCTGTAGCTGCTGTCTGATT
This sequence comes from Rhizomys pruinosus, assembly GCA_009823505.1. Lineage (NCBI taxonomy): Eukaryota > Metazoa > Chordata > Mammalia > Rodentia > Spalacidae > Rhizomys > Rhizomys pruinosus. Next base: position 1,524,174 of record VZQC01001350.1, read on the forward strand.
TAGGAAGTCTTTTCCTATGCCTATGTCTTGTAGTCTGCTGGCAACTTTTTCTTCTATTGCCTTCAGAGTTCTGGGTACCACATTGAGGTCTTTAATCTATCTGGAGTTGACTTTTGTACAGGGCGAGAGGTAGGGGTTTAATTTCATTTTTCTACAAGTGGTGATCCAGTTTTGTCAACACCACTTGCTGAAGATGCTATGTTTCCTCCATTGTGTTTTCTTGGCCCACTTGCCAAATATCGGGTGGCTGCAATTTCATGTGCCCAAGTTTGGATCTTCAGTTTTGTTCCATTGGTCAACAGGTCTGTTTTGTGCCAGTACCAAGCTGTTTTTATGACTATAGCCTTGTAGTATAGTTTGAAGTCTGGTATAGAGATCCCCCCTCGACCACCCGCATTTGCTGTTTTCACTCAGGTTTGCTTTGGCTATTTGGACTCTTTTGTTTTTCCAAATGAAATTAATGACTTTTTCCAAGCCTGTGAAGACACTCTTGGGGATTTTAATTGGGATTGCATTAAATCTGTACAAGAGTTTGGGTAAAATGGATATTTTTACAATATTAATTTTCCCAGTCCATGACCATGGGAGGTCTTTCCATCTTCTGATGTCTTCTTCAATTCCCTTCTTCAGGGGGTTAAAATTTTTTCGTAGAGATCTTTGGTGTCTTTGATTAGGTTTGTTCCTGGGTATTTTATTGTTTTTGAGGCTACTGTGAATGGGAAGTTCTCCTTGTATTCCTTCTTCAGTTGCTTGTTGGTGTAAAGAAAGGCTAATAATTTTTCTAGGTTAATTTTGCATCCTGCCATTTTACTGAAGCTCTTAATCACTTCTAGGAGTTTTCTGGTGGAGTTTTTAGCATCACTTAAGGAACAACTCCAAATCAATAGAATCCATGATGGAAGGGGAAATATCACAACAGACAATGAAATTTTGTATCCTGCCACTTTACTGAAGCTCTTAATCATTTCTAGGAGTTTTCTGGTGGAGTTTTTAGCATCCCTTAAGGAACAACTCCAAATCAACAGACTCCATGATGAAAGGGGAAATATCACAACAGACAATGAAAGGATCCAGACAATCATATGGAAATACGTCAAAAACCTTTACTAAGTTTGGAAAACCTAGAAGAAATGAATGAACATCTGAAATCCTGGGACTCACCAAAGCTCAACCAAGAAGAGATCAACAGTTTAAACAGACCCATAATATATGAAGAAATTGAAGATGTAATAAGAAACCTCCCAACTAAAAAAAATTCCCAGGCCCAGATGGTTTCACGGCAGAATTCTATAAAACATTTCAAAAATACTTACAACTATTATTACTCAAATTGTTTAGAAGGATATAGAGGCAGTTCTCCCAAATTCCTTCTATGAAGCCAGCATCACTATAATACCAAAACCAGGCAAAGATACAATCAAAAAGGAGAACTATAGACCCATCTCATTAATGAACACAGATGCAAAAATTCTCAACAAAATACTTGCAAACTGCATACAGACCCACATCAAGAAGATCATCCATCATGACCAAGTTGGATTCATACCAGAGATGCAGGGATGGGTCACATATGAAAATCAATAAATATCATAAAACATATAAATGAACTGAAAGACAAAAACCATACCATCATCTCAATTGTCTCAGAAAAAAAACTTTGACAAAATCCATCATCCCTTCATTTTTAAAGTCCCTTCATTTTTAGAGGGAATTGGATTGGAGGGATCATTCCTCAGTGTAATCAAAGGAAACCTACAGTCAATATCACCCTAAATGGGGAAACAACAGAAGCATTCCCTTTAAAGGTCGGAACTCAGCAAGGCTGCCCCCTGTCACCACTCCTCTTCAATATAGTGCTTGAAACACTTGCTAGCACAATAGGGCAAGAAAAGGAAATCATAGGAGTACTAACTGGAAAAGAGGAAGTCAAGCTATCCCTTTTTGATGATGACATGATTGTTTACTTAAGGGTTTTCTTTTATATGCAACTTGCTTTTCTCTTGAAAATTTCAGTACCCTTACTTTATTCTGTACATTTAGTATTTTCACTATGATATGCCATGGAAATTTTCCATACCAGTCTTGTCTGTTTGGTCTTCTGTGTGCTTCCTGTATCTGTGTGGGTATGTCTTTCCTTAATTTAAGATAATTTTATTCCTTTTTAAGTTTTTATTTATTCTTGTATGTGTATGAATGTACTGTCTGCATGTAGGTTTGTGCACCCGTGTCATGCAAATGCCACAGAGGTCAGAGAGGGTGTCAGATTCCCCTGGAACTGGAGATAAAGATGGTTTTCAGCCACCATGTGGGTGCTGGAGATTGAACCTGGGCCCTCTGCAAGACCAGTTGGTGCTCTTAACCAATAGGCCACCTCTCCAGCCTGATAATTTTCTTCTTTGATCCTGCTGAAGATCTGGTTAATGCTATTGACCTGAGAGTCTCTTTCCTCTATGCCTTTGATGTGTAAATTTGGTCTTTTTTCTTGAGTCCCACATTTCCTGCCTATTGCATTCCATTTTTTTTAATTTTTTATATTTTTGGCTTGAGCGATCCAATTCCTCAACATCATCATCCATTCTTGATATTCTGTTTTCTATTTCATTCATTGTGTTGGTTTTCCTACAAACAGCTTCAATCTTTTTTTCTCTCACTTTGATTTGGCTTATTGAATTTTTCAATTCCATTTTAATTTCAGTCAAAATTTTCTTCAAAACTTTTTATCTTTTATGAATTGTCTTTAGTTTCATCCATATATTTTAGTTTTCTTGAGCTTCAGTCAAGAGTTATCTCTACCACCTTTCAGTACTTTGATCATGTTTACGATTTTTCTTTTTAGTTTTGTTTCTTGAGATTCCTCTATGCATTTCCCATTATAGAATACTGTACATAGCATTAGAATTTGCTGGGGATGCCGGGCGTGGTGGCACACACCTTTAATCCTAGCACTTGGGAGGCAGAGGCAGGCGGATCTTTGTGAGTTCAAGGCCAGCCTGGTCTACAAAGTGAGTTCCAGGACAGCTGGGGCTACAGGGAGACTCTGTCTCGAGAAAGACAAGAAAAAAAAAAAAAAAAAAAAAAAAGAATTTGCTGGGGATATATTATCTTGGTTTTCTATTTGTGTGTGTGTGTGTGTGTATCTGTGTGTGTGTCTGTGTGTGTGTCTGTGTGTGTGTGTGTGTGTCTGTGTGTGTGTCACTTGGACGTGTAGATTTATTTTGTTGTCTACATTTCTTGTATGAATCTCAATCCTGTCTTTCTTTAATTACAGTTTGTCTGTTTATATTGTTGATGTAGCTTGGTTGATTTTCGATCTGGAATGTCTGGTTATTTGGTCTGTGCTTCAAGTTCTCTTTTTTGGGTTTTTATTGGAGGGATCAGATGGATCCAGAGAGGCTCTCCAGAAGGGTAAAAGAACCTAGGCCCATGTCAGGGTGATGGGTATTAACTGTACATATTCTAACTTGCTAAGCAGAGAAAGGATGAACCTTGAAGCTACATGACTAAGTCTGGTCCTGAAGCAGGATTGGGGAACCCAGTTTAGAATGGATCTTGCTAACTCATTCAGCTCATCAGGTGTTCCTTGGAATCCTCAGCAGGAAGTTTCCAAGGTCCAAGGAGGGCAGATGGGGAAGAGGGTAGCATGGTTCTTATGAACTAGAAGAGAAGATGTGAACTCTGGAGCAAGGAGACAGGGTTTGGCTCCAAATCATGTGAATGAGTACAGCAGGATATGGCTAATTCACTCAGCTAGTAAGGTAATCTCTGGTAGACTCAGCAGTAAGGGGCCAAGGCCCAAGAATGGCATATAGAAACAGGATGGGGTGCCGGCTGGAGAGATGGCCTAGCGGTTAAGACTGCCGACCACTCTTGCAGAGGACCTGGGTTCGATCCCCAGCACCCACATGACGGCTGAGAACCGTCTTTAACTCCAGTTCCAGGGGAATCTAACACCCTCTTCTGACCTCTGAGGCATTGCATGCACGACATGGGTGCACAAATCTACATGCAGATAGTACATTCATGCACATACAAAAATAATAAAATTTCAAAATTAAAACAAAAAAGAAACAGGATGGGGTGGTTCTGACCAGCTGGCAGAGGGATTGGAGCTGGTCCCAAAGCCAGGGGAACAGTAACTGTGGAATCTAGTTAAATCACTCAGCTAGTCAGGTGCTCAAAGGCAACCTCAGACAGAAGGGCTCAGGACCCAAGGAAAACCAATGGAAACATTGATGATTTTTTAACCTCAAATAACTTAATTTGCTGACTATTAAATGATGAATATGGAGTTATAAAACATTCCTTTCAATGGTTTGAAATTCCCTATCTATAGATATGTTTTTCCTCTTTAATATAAGAAATTTACAAAAAAAAAAAAGAAATTTACATTATCATATCCCTATCTAGCCCCTTCCTTTAGCAATAGTAATTCAGGTTTTTATTCATTTAAGATCTAACTTTTGATTTTTATTATTCTCATCTTGCACTGAATAGCTGCCTAGTAGATGAAACACTGATGAAATAAACTAAATAAGTTGACATGAGTTTTTAATTTAAATAACAAATTAGAAATTAAACAAAGTGACAGATGCTATGGAATAGAGTTATGTGATGAATTGTGTAGAATTCATCACACCCTTTGCACTTTGAATTCTTATGTGGAATATTTTTCCAATAAATAAGAATAACTGACATAGTTTCTTTTCTTTATAATCATTATAATACTCATTTTTTGGATAATTTTTGGTTCATAATCCACAGAATTCTGTACATTCTGCCATATTTGGTGCTCTCTTAAAACTTTTAGATGGTTTGGCAGTAGTAAATAGAAAGTCCAACAGTTGGCATTGTTGGATACAGTACTGGACAAATAACCTGAATCTCAGTGGCAGCTGAGTTTGCTGTCAGTATACTGTCATCTCTGTCATGGTCACTCTGTGTTCACATGAAAACATTTCTCTGACTGTTCCTAAATCATTGAAACTCAGAACTGTTGAATCCTTGAGCTTCCTCTTTATCATTTACCTCTAAAGTATATGAAGATATAGATGTGCCAATGATTTTTTTCATTGGTTGAGTGAATTTGTTATGCTATGTTCCTTTCTATGGAACTTCTTAAGTAATTAAAGTTTCTCCTATACTGGCCATTCAGGACAGTAGATAATAAATGACATATTGTCATACATGCCTTGTTAGAGTGACATACTTAGCTATAGAGACTGAGACATTCTAGATATTATTAAGTAAATATAATTATCATGTGTTGCTTTATTAGTTCAAATCAGTAAAGATTAAGGAGGATAGTTCCTGTTTGAGAATGTTTCCTTTGTTCTACACATAGACATGCACTATTATGAACTGGTCTTTCATTTCTGTACGATCATAATGTACATCTTAATATTATTGAATGTCTATGGGGCATTTTATTGATTGTTGAATAAGGTTGGAGGGCTCAGCCAACTATGAGTGGTGCCACTCTGGGCAGGTGTCTTGGGTTATATAAGAAAGCAGGCTGACCAGGGGCCAGGAGCTGGCCAGTAAGCAGTGCTCCTCCATGGTCTGTACAATAGGTTCAGATGAGGCAGATGATGGCATTCTCAGTGAATTGTCTGCAAAAGATCTACACACACCTGCCCAGAATTATAGCTTTATCTTAGTACTCCCAGAAACACTATGAGCTTTCATTCTGGTTAAATGCAGAAACTGCAAAGATCAGTGTGAACCACATTGCTGTGACTGGCAGCAAGCTTCTTTTGTTCGGAGTCAAATTTTTATTGTCCAATTACAACCATATTTTTTGGTCCTTTAAGACAGGTTCTCCCTGTAGCCCCAACTGCCCTTGAACTCACTATGTAGACCAGGCTGGTATGGTTGTCCTGTAACACACTGCAAGGTTTGTACAGACTACAAAGAGGGAGCAAAATGCCCATTGAAAACACTTGTGTTTAAAGAGAATTATGGTCTATCTCATAAACAGTTATGAAGCACAGGTATTTTTAAAAAAATACAGAAATAAGGATTCTAATAAAAGACCATTGCATTCAAACACCCAGTTTAAAATTAAAGGGAAATAGTCACATAAGAATGAACAAAAGACAATTTAGATGAGTGTACAGATCAGACTAGCATAAAAATTTCAATATATAGGATATAAGTGTGTTATATAAGAGCTTCACATATAACTAATGAGAGTGTTACATAATTATATTAAGGTGATTCTAAAATATTATTTTAGAATTATAGAGTAATAAAAGATATTGCAAAACAATCACTGCTGCAACCTTCATAATATTTCTTTTCTAGTTCTTGCATTGACACCAAGATATTTCTGTCTGTTAGCACTTGAAATTAATTCCTTAGAGTCTTGAAGTAGAGCCTTTTTTTTTACCATGGTCAATTTCTATGGAGAGCCTTTTAACACAATATCCTTGAAGTGTAGACATGGTGATGACTGTTTCAGTGTCACTAGAGATTCATTCTGAATATACAAGATGACCCACTGGGTGGGATGCCTGGAGAATGGCTTCTACTAGAACTTTCCCTCAGAGAAGCTTGAGCAAAAGTTCAGAGTGGAAAATCAAAGAGAATAAGGATAAGGAGTGAGTTCAGGGAGAGCTGCTGATTCTCACAATGCTTCTATTCCTTTGGCAGTGAGGTTTTTATACATGTTTTAGCAAAAGCTCTCAGTGACAATCTCAGCTCATTTATCAGATGTATAATCTAAACTAGTGCTTCTTATTTTACTCCTTTTACCATATCAAACAAGTGATCAGAATAATGAGAGGTTGTTAAACAGATTTAATTTTCATTGAATATAATTCAAGAAAGAACATTCTAAGTACTAGTGTAAAAAAACAATTGCCTATTACTCAAAATCTATTGTTTTGCAAAACTATTCTAGGTGTGTTATATTTGCTACTTAATTGAAGACAAAATCTCCTAACCATTTTAGCCAAATCTCTGAGCTTTTGTCATTTGTTTTTTTTTTTTTACCTTTTGATCCTACTAATGAAGCACAAGCAATTAGATATATAGGTATTTAAACAGTACTAATTGTTTTTTTTTTTCACAACATTTTTTTTTATTGATGCTTTGTGCATTTCATACATCATTTTCCAATTCAGTTCAGGCATATCTCCCCTTCCCTTCACCCCCACCCCCACCCCAACCGAGATCATGCATTCTGCCATGACTGTCCTGCATATCTCTCTCAGTTTTTTTTTCCATTTTTTAGCTATAAGTGATAATCCATGAGTACAAGCATCCTTCATGCAAAACCTATCTGCAGGCTGTTGTGCCCAAACACCTACAGCCCCACCATCCAGTGGGGGGTGACAGGTTGTTTGTTCAATCAAGTTGATCAAATGAGTGTCCAGACTACATTGCTGTAGTTTCACCATTCACCCCAATCGCAGCCCTTACATTCTACCACGCCCCCTCTTCCGCAGGTTGTTCCCTAGGCTTAGAAAAGGGGCACAGGTGGATGAGAGGTAAAACAGTCCACTCTCTCTGGAGCTGTTGACTTGGACTCTGGTCAATTCTGGCTGTTTCCTTTCATGGGCTGACAGTTTGTCCAGGAATAACCTTTCGATCCTACTAATGAAGAACAAGCAATTAGATATATAGGTATTTAAGCAGCACTAATAGTTATGGTAGGTTACTTTAGCATAGACACATGTTTGGATATGTTAATCCATGAATTACAATTTTCCCCCCTGTTAAATATGACAGGGTCTTACTGTGGCTTATAACATCTATGATTCCCTAACCTGAGAGGATGGTAAGCTTGTGGCATCAGCCATGGGTCATTCCTCCAAGGAGAGAGCAAATAGACAATTAGATTTGGGATATACAGGCATATGGCTGCCTCTGCTGCACATTATTTCCAGGCAGGTGAGGTGTAGCTGGTGCTGACGGTGGAGTCTTGCTTGACTCAAGGAGACCCGTATTTTGCTTTTGGGTTTAGTGGCCCTTGGTAACACTCTCTGGTTTCCAGAGGCCATCTGTACACTTGCATTGTGTGGTCTCAATGCATCTTTCCATGTTAACATCAGGGCTTCAGCAGCAGTGGCCGTATCGCCTCTCTTCTTACAGGTACCCAGTTTAGAGGCAAGGAGCCTTTACCTTTGTGGGACCTAGATCCCCTGGCCAACATCGCCCTGTGGAATAATCCATTACTGATGTGCAGAGCTCCTGTATTATATATTTTGCTTAAGCGCATAGTTTAAGGACTTTAGTGTTATATTTGGTTCTGAACAGAGAGTAATCCTTTTCACAGTTCTATGTCTATTAGTCAATTAAAGAAGGCAGTTTTACAGTTTTAATTATAGAGATTACCTCTAATAATAGTTGTCTCCAATTACAGTTGGAGAGCAACCCCATCATTCGTCATATTTCTCCTTGTTCTGGGGGGAAGGCAAGAAAGTCTCTCATATAAAACCTTTGTGGCACCTAGAAAGTAAGTTTCATAGGACCACTATAATAGTTGTTACACAACAGTGAATTATATCTCCATTTAACTCGATGCATTACGTTTTTATCAGAGTCTGTAAACCAATGTTGTTATATACCACATATTACTTTTACTAAGTCCTAAAACACCATGTATCTCTGTAGACAGTGTCTAGGCAAAACTGGGCACTTTTGAACTCATGTCAATTAAATATGCATAATCGAATATACACCAGTGTCCCTCACCCACCCCTCCCCCTTCCCAATTCACCATTTGGTCCATTTTCTGGATGCAGTCTTTCTGTTGTTGTCCTTTTTACTATGGTCCCTCTCCATGAGAAATGTTATACTGGGTTATGGTACTAGCATCCACATATGAGGGCACCATTTGTCGTTTGTTTATCTGGGACTGTGTTACTTAGCTTTTGTCATTTGTGCAGCTAGAAACCAGAAAGTATGGCATTGGAATGAAGTTATAAGCCCCAAAGTCCCTTCTTTGGCTTACCCCTTGCCACACAGAGGGACTGAAAATCATCAGCTCTGCTTCAGGTCAGAGCATTGCTGTTGCTGTTGCTGTTGCTGCTGTTACTGAGAGAGGATCTAGTTTAATAGCTCACGCTGGCCTGTGGTCTCATCCTAGCTTTTGAAATCTGGGTGCTCATGTTCTGAGCTCCCTAGGGCCAAGATTCCAAGGCTTTGTCAATACAGACTTGAATTACCACACCCGATTCTTTTTGTTTCCTCAATTCCTTTTACAAGTGTCTCTACAATCCAGAGTCCTGTACATGCCTGAATACAGCATTATTTCCAAACTATGTTTGAACTTCATATGCAGCATTCATCATGGATTGTTGCTTGAGTATGCAGTACGACAAAAAATACCTATCAAGCTCTTGTTGAATTCCTGAATTCTTCCCTATCCGCAAAAAGAAAAGCCACTTTGTCTTTTTTACCCATATTATTAACTAACTTTTCTGGCATTATTGCTGTTTCTTTCCTTAGCTTCTTCTTTTAGTTCATGCATATCACATTTTTAAATTTTTCTCCTACCTCCTGGGACTTTTTCTTTAGCTTTTTTTTTTTTTACTTACATTGTCAGGATACATATATATATATACATATATATATATATAGATATATATATAGAGAGAGAGAGAGAGAAGAGAGAAGAGATTGATATATCAGCATATATCCATATATATCAATATATGCTGATATATCAACATATATCCATATATTGATATATATATGGATATATATTGATATATATTGACATATGATATATCAATATCCAGGCATATAATTTCAATTCAATCACATATAATTTTTTACCTCATCTGATGAGCCAAATTGTTTATTAAGATGCAACACAACTGTTTTTCATTTATTCCTTAACAGTTTTGAGCATTTATTCACTCAATACATTATTGGCAAACACAATATTATTTCAGGAAACACAAATAGTCAAAAAAAAAACCCTCAAACAAACAAGCAGCTGGAACTCTCTCATCAATACTTCAAAATTATTATTCTGAAGTTCAGACTATGTATTCTTCTGAAAATACATTTTACTTCTAGTTTTCTGTGATCATGACAACTCATTATATTGTTCATATTTAGAGAACCTGCAGCTAGTATGGCCATGGTAATAAATGTGCAATTACACTAGTTATCTCACAAATCCTTTTGTCCTCAAGCCACCTCCACTCTTCATTCTGATTTTCTTCTCAGTGTGAACTCTTCAGCAAGAGCTTCATAAATACCTTTCATACCCTACTTCCGACTCCTGTGTAATCGATTTTCCACACTAATTCAAGAATGACCTTTCTGCACAGTGGATTTGTTCAAGACACCTCCCTGCTCAGAAACCATGGGTATATTCCCAAAGCTTTCAGTCGAAAGTAGCTTAACCTACAAATCTTCATCTTATTCCCCTTTGAACTAATTTTCTGCTTACATACACTCATTCATGCAATCTATTATCTAAATAATGTAATTTCAGACTTCCATATCTCTTCCTTCAGTCTTCATCATTTAAAATTCTCCACCCTTTGCAAGCTTTTTTAGCAATTATTTTGATAAAGTAGAAGAAATTCTAATCTACATTCTTTTACATCCTGTGCATGTTTAAAATCACTTTTATACTACAATCTAATCAATATCCTTAATTATTTTCCAATTTTGAATTTGAGTGAATATACTTGAACTTACTTTATATTTTTTGAAATTATTTAGACTAATAATTTAAATAAAAAAAGTAATAAAATGGTAAAGAAGTAAATTAATATACATTATCAAAGTATTCTGGAGTCACTCGAAGGTTTTATGTAAATATAAAATATTCAAATCCTAGCACTTTGGGAGGCAGAGAAGACGGCGATCTTTTGAAGTTTCAAGGCCAGCCTGGTCGACAAGGCGAGCTCCAGGACAAGCTGGGCTACAGGGAGGACCCTGTCTCGGAAAAGACCAAAAATAAAAATTCAAAACATTAAATTACATATAGTGTTTCAATTGGTGGTGAAGAAACTGTAGTTAAGGCAGTATCATGCAAAACAGGAGGAAAGCAGGTATAAATACAGATTATAGGAATGGGCTGCTTGAAAGTTGAGTCTGAAGGTGTAGCACCATAAATGTTGTTGGCCTCCTTGCTTCTCCTGTTTCTCTTCATTTCTGTCCCGCATTATTCCTTCTCTCTTTCTGTTTCATTTTTTCCTTTTACTTCCCCTCATNACATATATATATATATATATATATATATATATAGAGAGAGAGAGAGAGAGAGGAGAGAGAGATTGATATATCAGCATATATCCATATATATCAATATATGCTGATATATCAACATATATCCATATATTGATATATATATGGATATATATTGATATATATTGACATATGATATATCAATATCCAGGCATATAATTTCAATTCAATCACATATAATTTTTACCTCATCTGATGAGCCAAATTGTTTATTAAGATGCAACACAACTGTTTTTCATTTATTCCTTAACAGTTTTGAGCATTTATTCACTCAATACATTATTGGCAAACACAATATTATTTCAGGAAACACAATAGTCAAAAAAAAAACCCTCAAAACTAAAACAGCAGCTTGAACTCTCATCAATACTTCAAAATTATTATTCTGAAGTTCAGACTATGTATTCTTCTGAAAATACATTTTCTTCTAGTTTTCTGTGATCATGACTAACTCATTATATGTTCATATTTGAGAACCTTGCAGCTAGTATGGCCATGGTAATAAATGTGCAATTACACTAGTTATCTCACAAATCCTTTTGTCCTCAAGCCACCTCCACTCTTCATTCTGATTTTCTTCTCAGTGTGAACTCTTCAGCAAGAGCTTCATAAATACCTTTCATACCCTACTTCCGACTCCTGTGTAATCGATTTTCCACACTAATTCAAGAATGACCTTTCTGCACAGTGGATTTGTTCAAGACACCTCCCTGCTCAGAAACCATGGGTATATTCCCAAAGCTTTCAGTCGAAAGTAGCTTAACCTACAAATCTTCATCTTATTCCCCTTTGAACTAATTTTCTGCTTACATACACTCATTCATGCAATCTATTATCTAAATAATGTAATTTCAGACTTCCATATCTCTTCCTTCAGTCTTCATCATTTAAAATTCTCCACCCTTTGCAAGCTTTTTTAGCAATTATTTTGATAAAGTAGAAGAAATTCTAATCTACATTCTTTTACATCCTGTGCATGTTTAAAATCACTTTTATACTACAATCTAATCAATATCCTTAATTATTTTCCAATTTGAATTGAGTGAATATACTTGAACTTTACTTATATTTTGAAATTATGCCTACATAATATGAAGTATATGAAACATGGGTAAAGAAGTAATTATATACATTATCAAAGTATTCTGGAGTCACTCGAAGGTTTTATGTAAATATAAAATATTCAAATCCTAGCACTTGGGAGGCAGAGACAGGCGGATCTTTCTGAATTCAAGGCCAGCCTGGTCTACAAGGCGAGTTCCAGGACAGCTGGGGCTACAGGGAGACCCTGTCTCGAAAAGACCAAAAAAAAAATTCAAAACATTAAATTACATATAGTGTTTCAATTGGTGGTGAAGAAACTGTAGTTAAGGCAGTATCATGCAAAACAGGAGGAAAGCAGGTATAAATACAGATTATAGGAATGGGCTGCTTGAAAGTTGAGTCTGAAGGTGTAGCACCATAAATGTTGTTGGCCTCCTTTGCTCTCCTGTTTCTCTTCTTCTGTCCGCTTATTCCTTCTCTTTCTTTTCATTTTTCCTTTTCTTCCCCTCATTTCATTTATCCTTTTTAAGTCCTATGCTAAGAGAATTTGAAACTACAGCATTTATTTATACATTCATGATGTCAAAGACTGTCAACATTTGGAGCCTTTGTTCCCATGTCATGTTTCTTTTCCATTATATGACATTTAATTTAAGCACACTTTCTCAGTTCACAGCTGTAACATTAATTCATATTCCTCAATTCACCATAGTGACTCTGTACTTAAAGACTTAAACAAGAGGCTTACAGTATATCATCTTGGCTCTGCTCTATGGAAATGTGCAATGAATTAGTTCATGCATTCAGGCTCCATGGACACTATTTTAATTCCTTTCCTTTTGCCTGCTATATGTATTGTAACTCTTACTTATCAGAAGTTATTAGTTCCTATTTATTAATATCTGCATTTTTAGACTATTAAACTGCAAATGCTCCCCCTACTCCAAAATTATTTCCACCCTTCCTCCAGAGCTCACATGATGAGCTTGTAGAAAGGCAGGGTCCCATGGCAGCTGAGGGAACCATCTGAGGAATCAGATTGCTCACATTGGAATGGTGGTACTGCTCTTTACTGACTGTTAGGTGAATTACCCATGCTGGTCATGCATTTGAACACTTGGGCCCCACCTGAGTGGTAGTGTTTTAGTGGGTAACAGGACCCTGTGGATCTTGGGCCAATATAGGACCTAAGTGTTGGGCTTGAGGGTTATTTCCTGGCACAGCTTTCTGCTCCAAGGTAATTTTTTTCTAGGCAGGTCTCATGTAACTATCTGTCACATGTACCTTATCTGCACAGATCTAACCTCCACTTTGCTTTCCTATCATGATGGACTGTACCTTCAAACCATCCACTGAAACAAACCTTTTCTCACTTAAGTCACCTTTACTAATTATTTTTTCACAAGAAGAAGAAAAGTAATTAAGACCCATTCTATGTAACACTGTGAAAACTGCTTAATACTTCTGTTTCAATAATAAATAGAAAAAAAATATGGTCCTCAAATACTAGGAACAAGCTTTAAAATATTTAATATGGCCAGGCATGTTGGTGCACACCTTTAATCCAAGCACTTGGGAGGCAGAGGCAAGCAGATCTCTGTGAATTCAAGGCCAGCCTAATCTACATAGCAAGCTCCAGGCCAGCTGGGACTAAAGAGAGACCCTGTCTCAAAAAGACCCCCCCAAAAATATTTAATATGTATAAGCATAGGATATCTTTACAAGACAAAACAGACAATAAATTTTATATTTAATTAATGTATTATTCTCCATAGGAAAATGTATTTATTTTATATGCTGTTTTCTTTTCTTGGTGGGGGGAGGGTGTCTTTTTTTTGCGACAGCATTTTCCTTTAGTTCCAGCTGGCCTGGAGCAGGCTAGCCTTGAACTCAAAAAGATCTGCCTGCCTTTGCCTTCAGATTGCTGAGATTAAACGTGTGTGTCACCATGCCTGGCTTTATATGTTGTTTTCTTAAACAGGGAAGATTTTGTATAAGTTTGTGGTTCTCTTTATATATGCCTTCTACTTAGATACAACTCAATGTTTAGATATGCTCATTAGTTGATACCGCAACTACATTTTCTGTTCATCACAATGAGTGACAGGTTATGAAGTAGAGATATTTTAACAACAAAGAAAATAATAAATTATGTATCTCCATGGCTAAAATCACTAATGAACAATTCTAAAAGACTATGTGAATTCTACTGACATTCATTAGCATTCCCATATATCATATAATTAAATATACATACATGTAATGTGTATATACATATATATTATGATTTTATTTTATACTTCATTTTAATTTCTTAATGTGTGTGAGTGAATTGCTTTCATGTATGTAAGCTACTTCTGTTTCAGTAGTAAGTAGAAAAAATATGGTCTGGAAATACTAGGAACAAGCTTTAAAATATTTAATATGGCTAGACATGTTTATGCACACTTTTAATCCCAGTATTCCGGAGTCAGTGGCAGGCAGATCTCTGTGAGTTCAAGGCCAGCCTGATCTACATAGTGAGCTCCAGGCCAGCTGGGACTAAATGGAGACCCTGTCTCAAAAAGACTCCTCAAATATTTAAAATGTATGTGTTGGATATCTTTACAAGACAAAACAGACAATACATTTTCCATTTAATGAATGTATTATTCATTGCACCCATGTCATGCAATGCCTGCAGAGCTCAGAAGAGGGTGTTGGATCCCCTAGAACTGGAGTTATTGTTACTTGTTAGCCACCATATGGGTGCTGGGAATCAAACTCAGGTCCTCTGCAAGAGCAGCTGATGGTTTTAATGGCAGAGCCAGCTCTCCAGCTCTACACATTAAAGCTTATGATGTATGTCATTCAAATTTTATCACTTTACATTTTTATTTTCTAGAAAGTAAGTATATTTGACCATACTTTTATTTGAAAATAGGTTTTCAGTTATTATGCAGAACTTACTAAGATTTTATCATTTTTGTTTTGAAGTATGAAGTATATTTATCCATTGAGAGGAGCCACATATAATAGCTATAATCATAGTCATATTACTGATCATATCAAATGTAAATGCTTAACAAACTGAAAGTTACTATCCAAACTATCTTAACCTGGAGATATATATATATATATATATGCTCACCTGAGAAAAGTAGATTAAATGTGTAACAATGTGTTATTTTGAAAGCCACACATAAGTATTGAGATTATTGAAAACATTAAATTTTGATGGAAAAAAATGTTTAGAGTAAGTCTTAACTAATGACAAATTTCCATAGATACAATTGTATTTAGTAGAATTTCTCAAATGATTCTCTTATGATTAATGCCTCAAGGTGAATTGTTTAATTAAAAATTATTTATTTACATTTATGTTCACTAGTGTTTTGACAGCAAATATATAAGTACACAGCATACATGCAATATGGGGAGGTTAGAAGAGGGCATTGGATCCCCTGGACCTAGAGTTAAAGATAGTTATAAGCCACCATGTAGATATTGGGAAGTGAACCTAGGTCCTCTCCAAGAACAACCCGTGGTCTTAACTATTTCTCCAAGCCCAGAATTGCATATTTTTTGACATTTTAATTTTTGATATCTAATTTTCATAACACGAATTTATATTTCATTTGTTATGATTTGCTGCTTTTATTTGGGGCATAGACTTTTTATTGTGTGAATATTTTTATAGATCAAAATATTCTTTATCTTTGCAGAACTTTAGAAATTTTGCAATTTGAAATTATGTAAAAATTTATTTTTTAGTTGCAGTCCCCAAATACGTATATGGTTTCTATTTAATAAATAAACTGCATTGACATTTATTACAATATATCATGGTTCTTGGTCAAGTAATTTTATTCTTGTCTACAAGTTGTACAGCAATGTAACAGTAAAGCATATTGAATATCAATCCTGTAGGGAATGTTTTATATGTGTGCATGTGTGTATGTGGCCTTGTATTATTATAAGATTATTTTAAATGTTATTTATTAATTTAAGTGTTAAATTTATGCTAGCTACAACACCAGTATCACAATTTAAAATCCAATGGTGTGTATATGCTTGGTTTTATATTTAAAATAATTTTTGTTACAGTAATTGGTTTTCATTGAATTACAATATCATTTTATTATTGAATTATATTTTATTATATTATCATATTATTTTTCCCCTTATGTTTTATCACTCTAATTTTGCTTGGCATAGATTTGAACACACATTTAGCTAAATTTTTATTAATTAAATTTATTCTTTGGTATTTTCAAACATATATGAAAATGCATTTTGTTTATTAAACCCCACCCTATTTTATGTCCCTCCCACTCTTAACCACCATCCCTATTTTCATGACTTTTCTTTTTGTTTTGAGATATGCAGAATGTAACCATAGATATCTGTGCGGCCATGGATTTAGAATTATCCAATGGCGCCTAGTGAGCCCCTTTCCCAGAATCCATCAGTGGCCCAGAGTCCAGCAGTGTAGAGTCAGGCATCATGATTCCCATGGCTGACTATAATTTGGTGGACTGCATTTTTCCCAGTATAATTGTGACATAAGCTCCTGTCTAGCACATATTTCTGGAAGCTTACCATTCATCACCATGAAATATTATAGGCCTCCTCACCTTGAATTTTAATGTTGTTTAAAAGGTCATAGGCCCTAGGGGTAACTGAGTACTGTTGTTTATCTAAATTGTCATAGCATCAAACTGCCTTCTAAGTGTGTTTATAAGCACACACAAAGGCTATTCTCAACCTTAATTAAAGAAGCCTCTCTTTCCAATGAATAGGGGTAAAGGTAGAGACTGGCTGCAGAAGTTACTGAAATAAGTGACAGATGTATGCTTATCCCTAGAGAAAATACTTACACTGTACTCTCTAAGGAACAGGGTACATTGTGGAAGAGAAGATAGAAATAATGTAAGAGCCTAAGTTGGGAGAAGAGCTGCTAAGCCCCATCATCTGAATAGTCACAGCACTGGAATCATGATCTTGGAGTTGTTGAGGAGGCTTGCACTGGCTCTGCACAGGATGGTTCCATCAACAGCCAGGCATGGAGAGAGGAAGGGCTCAGGTGGTACATCCCTCACAGACTCAGGGAGACTGTGAGTCACAGCCTTCAGTTGTGCACTGGTGACTCCACTAGTTCCAATGGACTGTTCCAATTCAGTGGTCACACACATAGCCCAAGTAAAACTAGAGGAATCATAAAATAATCCAAAAGTATTAAATTCAGAAATGGATTAGTAGAGAGGACCAAATAGATTTGAAAAAGATAGAATCTCTTTACATACATGTATGGTTTGCTTTACATACATGTATGAAGTTTCAAAAAATACCTTAACTAAAACTCTATAAATTATTACCTATAGAATACATCAAATGTTATGTTGTATATATTCCAAAGACAAGTCATGGAAGGTGATCCAGCTCCTGTCTTTTATGCTTGAACCCTGGGATAACTATATTTCAAAAGCTGTACTCATCATATAATATTTTGATAGCCATGGTATCCCCATGCTATTAGAAAGGCAAACAATGCACTCCATGGGAAGAGACAGTCTGAACTAATGACCTACTACCCAGATAAGCTCACTCTAATTTATAGACCCACAGAACCCACTAAGGTTAATAGAAACAAGGTTTAATCTTCAATATCTGAATTGTTAAGTTTAAAATTTAAAATATCTAGGGGCTGGACAGATGACCCAGTGGTTAAGAACATTGGCTGCTCTTGTAAGAGACCTGGATTCTGTTTCTTGGTTAGCAATGAATTAAAACTCCAGTTAATGGAAATCGGATGCCCTCTTCTGGCTTCTGTGAGCATTGTACATATGAGGTACATTTTCATGCATTCATTACATAAATAAATGAAAAAATAAATAATAAATAATATGTTAAAATATCTTTATAGGTGCATGTATATGAAATTCACAAATAAATAAGTGTTCTTACTTATAGCATAGAACCACATGTTCATATGAGGTACAAACTGAATCAGAAGAATTTCTCCTTGCAGGAGTTTCTGCTGAAAGTATTGTAGGGAAATTTACTAATATTTGATTAATTTTCTTTCCTATTTAAAATCAGGTTTGTTATGTCTCCTGTATGAAGCTAAAGAGAAAGAAGTTCAACTTAATATTATATCTGTAATAATTATAAAATTAAAAATATACACAATTAGAAGTAGTTCAACAATTTCTCTGGCGTTTTTCATGACAGTTCTCTAAATACATTAAGGAAGTTACTGTGCTAATTTTGATCTACTAAAATGCCTTTGCAGTAAGTAAATGTTTTGTTAATCATTTTTAAATTTGCCTGAGTCATTGTTGCCAGTGAGGTTTTTTTGTATATTCCTATATATTCTTCTTGTTTATCAGCATTTTTTTCAGTTAAAAACATCTCTTCAGAATTTCTCATGGCACCATGTGGTGATGATAATTATATCAGCTATTATTTGTACAGAAATATGTTTATCTTTCTTTGATTTCTAGTGGGTTACTTTGTTGAATAAAATTTCTTGTTTGGCTGGATGTGGTGGTACAGGCCTTTAATCCCAGAACTCAGGAGGCAGAGGCAGGTGGCTCTCTGAGAGTTCAAGGCCAGCCTGGTCTACAAAATGAATTCCAGGACAGCTGGGGCTACAGGGAGATCCTGTCTTAAAAAAAAAACACAAAAATTTTTTGTTTGAATTTTTGTTTCCTCTATTAATTCTTCAGCATTGAGACAGTTGCCTTCCATGCTCTGTTAGCCTGTATAGATTATTTTATAGGATTACTTTAACTTGACTAGAGTAAAAATAAGCCTTTTCTATTTCCTGTTCCATTTCCCTCACATTTTTGAGCATCCTCTTTTGTTCTAAGTTTTGAGAGCTTGATTGTAATATATCACTGAGTACACAGTATTAGCATTGCATTAGAGTAGTAGTATTTGATCTCTTTTGAATTAGATATTTTTGTGTTTTTTGCATTTTTAATCAATAAATAGGTTATTTTTGCTAGTCTTGGTTAAAAATGTACTGCAAGTCTGTAGTAGGTGGTTACTGCATGTTGGAATACCAGTAGTAACCATCATCCTGTTTACCTATTTTTTTAATTTTTATTTATTATTTTTATTGTATGTGTATGAATGTATTGCACAGATGTAGGTATGTGCAACCATTCTGTTCAATGCCCACAGAGGAAAGAAAAGGGTGTCAATTCTCCTGGAGCAGCAGTTACAGGTGGTTGTTAGCCACCATGTGAGTGACAGGAACCAAACACAGGTCTTCTGGAAGAGCAGCCAGTTTTCATCTCTCCAAACCCCATTTACCTAATTCTAAAGTTGACATGGCATTCCTCTCATTCAGATTGAACCATGGGAACACCTAAAAGTATAATCCATACTTGCAAGCCTCTGTCTGGAAAAAAGTGGCTCCAGATGTTTCTTCCTTTAAAAAGTACTTTATTGATTACTTGAGAGTTTCATACAATTGTATTTTGATCATATACAATTTCTTTTCATGATCCCCACCCCACCTTAGTAAATTTATTACTATATTATTATTTTTTTATTTTTGTTTTAAAGGGCCATGGAGACTAAGTTGGGCTCCCCACATGCCCTCCCCACATGTGGGTCATTTCTTGGACTATGGTCAACCTACCAGCCATCATACTCTTAAACAAAAGTGACTTTCCCTCTCCAAGCAGCTAGAATTTGCCAACAGAACTTCAGATGCGACTGGAGCTGCTTGTACAACTCACTCCTCTATACTAGAATTGTGTCTGGCTTGAGGTTGCACATGCATTCTGCTTGCTGTCACAATCACTATGTGTTCATACATACAAATTCTCCATTGTACCCAGAAATATTTTTTTATTCATCCACCAACAATCTTATAATCTTCCTTTTTCTGCAATGATCCTCCAGCCTTGCAGGTGAGAGTGTGATACAGGTGTTGCATTTAGGGCCAAGCACTCCCCATTCTCCTATTCTCTGTACACTGACAAATACGTGGGGTTTTCTCTTAATTGCTATCTGTTGCAAGAAGCTCCTCTGGTGTGAAATGAGAGGTGCACTAATCTATGGTATTAAAATAACTTACTTGGAGTTGATTTAATATTATGTCTATTGGCCGAGTTAACAGGACTAAGTGTCCCCCATACTCTGATGTGCCTAGTTACAGGCTCTTCACTCTGTACCAACTATGGGCTCCATCTTGTGAAACAGGCCTTAAATTAAGTCACAATGTAGTTGATTACTCCTATACCATTTGTACCATTGTCACACCAGTGCTTATATCTTGTGAGGCCAGTAGTGTCTGTAGCTCGTAGTGTTCACAATTGAATAAGATTGGTGATTAGTTTTTTCTTCATGTAGCATGCTTATCAATTCCCAGCATTATGAAACTTATTCAGTCTGGATGAATGTTCAAGGCAAGTACCTTGATTTCTCCATATTTGTTCTATGACCCATGATTCACATATGTATATTCTATCAAACATAAGGTTGTATCATCAAGTTCTGGAGGGCAAACAAGAGAAAGGACAATAGCAAGCATTATATGACTGATTATTGGATTCACCAGATTATCAACTCAAAGCAGGGATATCATCTTGGCATTTGGCTTTTTATTTGTTATTTTGTGATGTGTTATTTGTTATTTTATTATATATATATATATATATATCATAAAATATATATATATATATCAACCAATTTTAAACTTATTCCATTATCCTTCTTTACCCATTTTATCACTGCATTCTTTCTCCCCTCCTACTAGCACAGCCCTTTATTGGTATTCTGATGTCTATGGATTTTCTTTTTTTTATTTATTTTATTTTATTTTTTATTGATGCTTTGTGTATTTCATACATCATTTTCCAATTCAGTTCAGGCATATATCCCCTTCCCTTCCCCCCACCCCACCCCTACCCATCCCAGATCATGCATTCTGCCGTAAGTTTTCTGCTTTTTTCTTTTTTTTTTGTTTTCATTTTTTTTAACAGTAAGTGATAATTTGTGAGTACAAGCATCCTTCATGTAAAACCAATTTGCAAGCTGTTGTGCCCAAACCCACACAGCTCATGGGTCCCACCATCCAGCAGGGGGGGCTTGTATGTTCAATCAAGTTGACCAAATGAGTGTCCAGCCTATATTGTTGTAGTTTCACCATTAACCCCAATCGCAGCCCTTACATTCTACCACGCCTCCTCTTCCGCAGATTGTTCCCTAGGCTTAGAAAAGGGCCACAGGTGGATGAGAAACAAAACACTCTACTTTCTCTGGAGCTGAGGTCTTGGTCTCTAGTCAGTTCTGGCTGTTTTCTTTCATGGGCTGCCAGCTTGTCCAGGCATAACCTTTCGATCCTATTAATGAAGCACATGCAATTAGATATTTAGGTATTTAAATAGTATAATATACAGCCTTTCGATCCTACTAATGAAGCACACACAATTAGATATATAGGTATTTAAACAGTACTAATTGTTATGGTAGGTTACTTTGGTATAGACACAGATGTTTTGATGGCAGTGGCAGCCATATGTCTGTATATCCCAAATCTAATTGGCTATTAGCTCTCTCCTTGGAGGAATAACCCACGGCTGATGCCACAAGCTTACATCCTCTAATGGTTAGGAGATGTTATAAACCACACGAAGACCCTGCCATACTTAACAGTCTATATATTTTCTAACTGAAGCAAATATATATATATATTAAATTATAGCTTCCACTTATGAGAGAGAACATGTGGCTTTGTCTTTCTGAGTCTGGTTTACCTCAGTCAGGATGTTTGTACTTTCATCCATTTACTTGCGAATTTCATATTTTTTTCTTGTCAGATGAATAATATTCTGTTGTGTAAATATACCATAATTTTATTATCCACTGATCAGTTGATGATCATCTATGTTGCTTCTATTTCCTGGTATTTATGAACAAAGAAGCAGTGAACATGTTGCTATGAGTTGTCGCCTACTGTGTTCTTGGATGTTCATTGGGCATGAGGCCACTACAGTGACCAAAATATACTGCTGTAATGAGTAGAAATTTATCAATCTGGATTTGGTCATCTTTACCTGGCATGTTGGCTAGTCCTAAAGTTATACTATACCACTGGCAATAGCTACAATCAGGTGCTGTTGGACTGTTTGTAGAAATGCATTTCATTCCTTTGGTACTAAGTCAATTCTCTTGTTTAGATCTCCATGTTATCCCTCAGGAGATAGAGCATTTATCTACACTCTGCTGCTTGAGATATATGAAAGCATAGTCCAATCAGTTCTATACAAGATAAGGCTGAAGTTAATGGTGATCCTATGTGAGCTGAATTGCTATAGGGACCAACACTGTCTCAGATATACAACCCAGATTGATAGGGTAAAATTTAAGCCCATTCCATGAGGGTACAGGATTGTCTGACTGTGGGTCATTTTTACAGCCACTGTTTGTCATCACTGGTCTCTGGACAGGGCTCTTGAGTTCGGTCCTGTGTAGAGTTTCACATTGGTAAGCTGCGTACTTAGTTCTAAGAAATTTTCCTGCTGTTATTTCCATGCTCTCCTCTCAAGTAACTGACTTGTATACACCTCTTTTCTACCCTGAAATGGGCAGGATGGTGTGGGCATGAGTCCCTGACCACTAAGCTAATAAAATTTCAGAGCTCTGATTTCTGGCCACCAATCCTATGCTATCTGTGTCCAGAACCAGGTTTGCACTTTTTTTTTTCATTTTTCTGTTTCTTTATTTTGGGGAATTTTATTCAGTTACTGTACTTGCATTATGTCCATGCCCACTCCCACTACCCCCTCATGTTCCCTCCACTCTGACTCACTTTCTTGTCCTCTTCTTTATTATTGTTTCACATATATTTATAAATTGTACATTTGATAGATTTGTACATGTAACCACATTTTCCTCATAATTTATCATCCTGCATTTATTTTTGAAGTATTACAAACTGAGATATTTAAGATGTGGTTTTTTTTAACCTATCCATCTCCCTTTAAAAGCAAACTGTACCTCTACTGTCTAAGATATTGCTAAGCATTGTTTCACCCCAATGAAACAATAGAAAAACAATTTATTAAAATCTTTGATAAATTAAACCATCATAGTTACATCCTGTGCATCTGAAAATAAAAGTAAAGCAGGATACGGGCAAGAAAAATCAGTTCATTAGTCAAGTGAAGCTATCCACCTTCATTTAACATTGTTAAATCTTATTCTTTGAAGAAAATGATATAACAAAATCTATGTGTAACCATAGATATATTTTTTAGCCATATCTTGAAGCCTCTTACTAAATAAGGGAGTGTCCTAGAAAGATGATTATATATCAAAGTCTTTAACATTTTGTCAGAAATGCTGTGTGCTGAGCCTCATCCATGAGAGGAATTCAGACACATTCTGGTCTGCAGCAAACACTAAGCTCTTCTCAAAGAGGTAGGACTGAAGAATAGGAATGTACACTGGTAGTAGAGCACTTTCTCTGACTATCTAAAGCCCTTGGTTCAAAACAGAAATAAAAAAAAAAGCTACATCCCATAGCTTTTAAAACCTTTGCAAAACTTCTCTGCCATGTTTTACTCTAGAGTTAAGCAGTGAAACTCTGCCTTGAAGCTAAATATGTAGGATTTTCCCCACAGAGACCAATAGTGGCACTGCATCTCAGGTTCATAAAAAGTTGTTCTAGGAAGTCTGCAGTATGTTTTGTTTCTTTCTTTTTAAGATTTACTTTATGCATATTTATGTAGTGGCGTAACTATGTGCACATGGGTACAGGTGCCAACAGAGGCCAGAGATTTAAGATCTCCCTGGAGCTGGAGTTTCAGGAGGTTGTGAGCACCTGGGGGCTGACAAGGGAATTTGGGATACATACTTTTAACACTGAGAAAATCTCCAGCTCCAACATTTATTCATTTTTATTTATTTGTTTACTATCTATTTTTGACAGTGTCTCCCTAGTCTTAGCCAGCCTGGAAGGTACTTTGTAGATCAGGCTGACCTAGATATCAAAGTGCTTCACCTGTCTCTGCCTCCTGAGGGGAGGCCAACATTTATTTTTTATGTGTATGTGTGTATGTGTGTGTTCCTGAATGAGTGTATGTCCACCACATGCTTGCAGGTGCCTGCAAAGGCCAGAAGGTGTTGTATCCCAGGGAACTAGAGTTGCAGGTGGTTATGAGCTACTTGATTGGCAGGCTGGGAACTGAACCTGGGTATCCACCAGTAATCACTCCTCACTGCTGACACATCTCATTATCCATTGTTGTGTTTTAATAGGTCTTGTAACACAAGTGAGCAAAGATTTCTAATATTTTAGTACCTTTACAAATTACCATGAAAGTAGCCAATACTATTATCCTTGAAATTGGCAATATTAATGGAGAAGACATGATTCTGAAAGAATTTTAGGCTCCTCAAAACAAATATGTCAAAATTTCTGAACCTATTCACATTTGTCAATTAGAAATTTATAAAGCTAACTCAGTCCCAGAAAAACAAAATGAATGGTTTTCCTCATTTGTGGATGCTAACAGCAAATCCCCAGTTAAAAGGCAAGCTGAAAAACATTATTGTCATATTTCTTTTTATCTGAAAGCAACTGTGTTGTTATAATGTAAATCTCTTAATGGGTTCTAGAATCGACCTACCACTTATTTTCAGACTCTATAATTACTGTATATGGCTGGAAGATATGTGTTCATATTTTAGAGTAATCTACAATTAATGGGGGAAAATGTGAATTCCTAAACATATTTTGGAATTAACATACAGTTTATTCTCAGAGGTCATAATTTTGATGCATATGTGATGATTATATAGGCATATGTTGGAGCAATACAAAGGTAAGGGCAAAACAACAACACAAAGACTGGGTTAAAGAACTGAATGATACAGTTAAACTCTGCCCAAAACAACAAGCCTCTGCAGAGAAAAACTGGAAAGACAGAAAAAGATGCAAGACATGTATGGCAGAAGGCATGAACAGGGGTGGGATGAGGGCAGGGAGAGGGGAATGTGTCTAAACTGGACTGAAAGATAAGGAATGAAATACACAATTCATCAATAAAAGTATTAAAAAAAGAAATTTATAAAGCTTATAATTGAATTCCCTTTTGTAACAAAATAGTATTTATGACATCAGAAATGAAATATTTTTATTTTTAATTATATTATGTGATCAGCTTATGTTTCATGCACTAGTCATTGCTTTTTAATGTGAAAATTATCATAATTTGTCCAATAGGAACACTTTTTAATTGTCTGTTGAGAGATTTATAAAGCCTGAAATGTTTTTCTGGAGAAAGAAAGGTGTCACCTGACCATTTTGCATTGTTCTTCAGGCAAATATGGAATTAGGTGTTCATGTAACAAGACTTCATTTCTTCTGGCAAGAGATAATATCCAGGCTATACTAGTTCATATCAAATTTGGAATTGTGCTGCTTTAAGGCTTTTAGGCAAATTGATAAATTTGTCATGTAAATATTTTACTCATTTTTAAAAGCTAGCTTTATTGATATATAATTTTTATGAATCACATGATTTATACATTTTCAAGTGGCTTTTTGCTACTCCTGTAGGTGCACAGTTACCACAGTTACCACAGCTACCTACTTTGTCTTCACATGAAAAAGAAACCTCCTAACATACTATGGTGCTTTCAATTTTGTGCCCCTATACCTCATGTCACCTCCATTCTCATACCTGCTCTTGAACACTTAATTGTTTCTCTAAGTGTGTCTATACTGGAGTTTCTAACTCCTCCTATCATGGATCTTTCTAAACATTGCCTCCTCTTCCCTTCTACAAATCATCTAAGCTTCTTTCGACATGTAATTTTCCATATGAACCTAGGGAACATTTGTTAAGTAGAATCAGTCAAGCACAGAAATCCAAATATTGTTGATATAATTTATATGTGAAATATAAAAAGCAAAAACATAATCTCAGAAGTGAAGATATTTATTTAATATTTAAAAGCCAACCTGATATTTTGCAATGAATTTCTAGCACCCCTTCATGGTATAGTTAAAGGTGAAGAAATAACTAAATATAACTATGTATCTAAAAATGTTCTCTTCTTTTTGCTCAGTGTTTGATAACTCACACAATGCCTCATATAAATAAATTTACATATGAAATTTTATATATGAAACAGTATTTTAATTTTGGAAACAATTAATGTCAAATTAAAAAGGCAATATAAATAAAGAGAAATATGTTTTCTGAGTATACAATTTTAATATTCTCGATATTATTCATAAGAGCACTTTTTTACTGCAAAGATATTTTCATTTAAAAATAACAGATGACTCTAGGTATAATCATTAAAAGTAACATTTATAATAGAGGGTTGTGGCTCATTAGATATTATTTTAATTACAATATTATTTCTTACAGATCACAGGTAGGAAATGACTACATTAACTACAAAGGCAAAGCAACATTAAATAGCCTTTCATTTAATAGAATAAAATCCTAATTTAAGAAGTATAGTTTGTCAATTGATTTATTTGTAAGTAAGCATCAAATGAATTTATATTCAAAATTATACTTCCTAAAGTTTCTGTTAATCTTCAAAATTAATATCAATGTAGTATTCTCAAAAAAAAAAAAAGAAAACAATTTTTGATTCTTCTTTCTCTAATTTTATAATACACCCATGACCAAAAGACAAATACTAGTACCTCAGGTACATCTGAGTGTGTGTGTGTGTGTGCGTGTGTGTGTGTGTGTATGTGTTAACACTTCAGGTACTTCTTTGTGTGAGTCTGTGTGTGTCTGTTTACTGGCTTGACTTTGTGTTTATTTCTGATTGTTAATGTGTTTCCATTATAATATATTTTGTTAATTAGTTCTAGGGAATTTGTTTTTGCCTCATGGATTTTGAATCTGCTGAGACAAACGCATGTGTTTTCCTCTTTTATTCCTTTAATGAAACATTTGCCTGGTGGTATGGGGCATACCTTTAATCCCAGCACTGGGGAGGGAGAGGCAGGAAGATATTTGTCAGTTCAAGGTCATCCTGGTTCTACACAGTGAGTTCCAACCCCCCCCCCCNAAAGAGAGAGAAACAAGAGAGAGACTTTCCTAAGAGTAGCATGAATATATAAACTCATGTACTTTAATTTCTGTACGAATGGCTGAATGAGGGTGCTGGATAGATGCTCATGTGGTTAGATCGGCGAACTAGCTTGGCCAGAGGATCTGGGTTAATTCTGCAGCACCACCAATCGGTCGAGTAAAAAAACCTATTTTTAGCTGGGCGGGTAGTCACTCCCTGTAAGTCAGCATGGAGGGGGCAGAGTCAGGCACACGAACTCTCGTGTGAGTTCAAGGCCGAGCCTGGGTTACATATGGAGCTCCTGTCCAGCTAGTATAAAGGGAGCACTTCCGGTCTCGAATAGATAAAGAACAAAACAAACACAACAAGCACAAAACAACGAAACAAATTTTGGGAAAAAGGCTAAATGATTGGGGTATTGCAATGATCAGCACTTCCATCTCTCTGATAGCAACACGTCCCAAACTCCACAATACTGAAGCTCAGGTAACAGTTGGAGAATAAAGAATGCTCTACCCGATTTTACACCGTCCTGTTCTACTCTTTCTCGTAGTCATATACAACCAAATTTTAAAGGGGCAAACCAAGGAATAAAAGGCATGATAAGTTTGCTATTTATCAGGGATCATATGTTCCTATGTTACCATGTCAAGAATTTTGACAATTCATTTTTGATTCTTTTAAAAAATATTGTCTTAATTAACTTATTATTTTAGTGAAAGTGTGTGTACTCGCCCTGGATGTAGGTGAACTGCACCCTCTGCTTGGGAAAATTACCGATCAGAGGATCAAAAGGGTTGGCAATTTTTCTGGAACTAAAGTTTGGTGCTTCGGGAACTAATCCAAGTATCGCTACCAGATGCAGCAGTGCTCTAAACATGAAACAATGTTCTCCAGCTGATTTTTTCTTTTTTCTTTTTTTAAAAAAATAATGTAAATATATATGAATATAAAGTTTTCTATCATTATTACTATAGAGATTATGTTGTGTTGTTGATGTGTGTGTGCGTGTGAGTGTTTAGTGTGTGTGCTGGCTTCATATAGACTTATATGACTGGGATTTGTTATGTTAGTAGCATGGTAAGATAGTCTACTGTTATTTATAACTATCTGGAAAAATTTGCTTTGAAGTATGGACATTGAGTGTTTCAATGTTTGAAACTCTCATGTTTTATTTTCTTTATAGTGGTTAACTAATTCATATATAAAGCCAGCGAAACCAAGCTCATAATTAAAACAGTCCCTGGACAAGCCTGAGAACGCTACCGTTTGACCCTGAAAGGTCATGTGTATAAAGGGCTCCTATATAGGTGGACATAACGGTAATCCCAGGTACTTTCTATCAGTGAGATGGGAAGGCAGAAACAGGAGACTGGCTAGAAGTTTGCAGTCCTAGCTTCCTGGAGTAAGTGGTTCATGAGGCAGAAAAAAGAGGTTTCTGCCTCAGTAATTTTATACTCTGTAAATCGTTTTGTCTTGAAGTGATAGATACTTCATAGTACATACATGCACGCATAAGATGAATTACACTTGTTGTCGTTGTTTACAACAGATGGTGATTAACACAGAAACCCCAGTAGCTGGCCAATGTGCAGTGAACAAGATCTTACAGAGATGCTTATCCCTGAAAGAGACAACTGTTAATTGAAGATTTCTGAACTCTTATAAGAGTTCAGATAGGTTATTGGACCAAAGAGCGGGGCAGAAAAATAGTAAGATACACAGAGGAGGACAAGCACAAACCAATGAAAGACAATTGAGTTGTTTCCCCGAATTGAGGCTGGTCAGTTACACATATAACTCACCAGACAAATCGGTGACACAATGGCACAAGTACTCCCAACATCTAGCTCAAAGCCAGACAAAATTCTGAGCTATAGACAATTTGGGGCGAAGAGTAACCCCAACCTAAACCAAGGAACTGTAAAAAAAAATGAGGCTGCTGGGGAAGGAGGAGCCAGTCCTCGTACCTACGAGACTGGGACTCTTGGTAGGTTGGGCCCGACGGTTCCAGTTGATGCACTCATGTTGGAGAGACAGTGTGAGAATACAGAATCAATACTCCATCCCATCCCATATTTATACATAATAGTGGGGTGACATTAACACTGGGTGCAAGGCTAGGGAGATTAGTTCTAACGAGTGGGGGAGAAGGATCTAAATTCCATCCAAAAATAATATGTGTAAAAGAAAGAACCAACAAAAAATGTCAATATTTAAAAATTTAAGGCAAAAAGAAAATTAAAATTGTTGTTTATGAAAACTGACTTGAGGAAAAATGAGAGGGCTCTTCATCTCAAAGGACAGATAAGTAGCCAGAAGGAGATAAACACATCTGTAAGAACTCATGGGATCCTTACTGGGGCTGGGAGAGATGCGCACGAAGAGGGTTAGGCATACTGAACTGAACTTGCAGAGAGGACCTGGATTCGAAGTCCCGAGCCTTCCACGATGGCAAGCTAAGAACCTATCGGTGGTTTAGTGCCAGAGGTGGTGGGGGCACATGCTGGTTATTAAGTAATCCCAGCACTGGAGGCAGAGGCAGGCAAGATCATCTGTGAGGTCAAGGAAGACCTGATCTATAAAGTGAGGCACGCAGGCCAGCTAAGACAAATGGGACCCTGTTCCAAAAATGGACCAGAAAAAAAGTTAAAATGGAAATAAAATAATAAATTAATGGTCTGTACAGTCCTTAAGAAAATGACCCTTCATCTGTGTATTTGAGAAAAGCAAAGAGTTTTACCTCTGCTGTAGGGTGAGAGCCATAAAAAACCAAGAAATCAAGCACGTCCAGCTTGGTATTTTTCTTAAAGCAAAAGGGTCCTGGGTCTCACTCTGAGTGATCAGAGCTCAGTGTCACATTTTTACATGATGGGCTGAAATTAAGCAGTGGCTGAGCAGAATGTAACCATGAGACGAAATGCGCTGTGTATGAATTTGTTATGTCCCAGAATGGCAAACCATGGAAGATTGAAGATATTTTCTTACACAAAATTTTAGTCTTGCCGATGATTTTAAGGTGGACTATTGGCTCATTATTAACCCTTTAGTAGAACACATCAGTTTACAGTTTCTTGTACATGTAAAACTGAAACCTTGTCGCTGAACATCTCCACACCACCAATGCACGTGATCTCATACATTCATGTGCTTCCACATACACACAGGATACAGAATATAAATAAATGAAAACTAACTAAACTTATTAAAATGTGAAATGTGATACATTATTATTTTCCTGTAAATGATTGTGCTAAGAATTAATGAAACATTATGTTAAATTTAAAACTACACATTTGCTGGGCGTGGTGGGGCAAGGAGCCTTAATCCCTACACTAGGAGAAGGGAGAGGCAGGTGATCTTTTGTTAGCCAACGACCAACTCTGGTACTACAATGCAATTCCAGGACAAGCGGAGCCGAACGGGAAACCTTTTCTCAAAAGAGAGCGCCTGTGTGTTAATCCTGGTGTGTCAATTTACTGGACTAGAGGAGTACAAAATAAGAGACAAAAGGATGGTATGGATTGTGACCACCTCAACCCGGATGGCCTACCCCAGAGTGCATGGTCATTACCCTCTGACCTGCGCATTCGACAGTATTAAAAGGTCTGGCAGAAGGAGGCGTGGTCCCTTTTTCTTGCCTCAGAGCTTGCCTTTCTCATCTTGGTGACGTTGTTGTGCTTGCTCTTGTGATCAACTTTTCGGACTCCGCAGTGTATCTGAGTAACCTGCAGATTCTCCTGGAATCCATGGTGCCTTCACTGCCTAATTGGGACTACTGAACAAGTCCAGCCTTGCAACTAAGCATTTCTCTCTGGATTCTCTCGGGGCTTTCAGTGTGGTGCACTACTGTTACCCTTGAACTCTGTCAGTGTAAGCAAACAATAAATGTGTATATAGACTATGCATATTCGTCCCTGTTACTTTATCCTGTTTGTTTAGAGAACCTGACCTAATACATGACCCCCGAAAAAACAACAAAACAAAACACCCACATCCACAACCGAGGTATGTTGATGACAGCCTACGTTGTTTTTTTTTTTCTTTTCTCTTATTTTTTTATCTTTATTTATTTCTGTTGTGTATGAATGTACTGTCTGCATGCAAGTTTGGTGCACTCCGGACTGGCCAAGAGTAGCCGGCGGAGGTCAGAAAAGAGGGTGTCGGATTCCCGGAACTGGAGTTCTCCTGGAATTGGAGTTTCAGACGAGTCCGTAGCCGCCATTGGGTACTGGGGATCGAACCCGGGTCCATCTGTAAGAGCGGTCAGCGCTCGTACTGCTAGGGAGCACCATCTCTTCCCCAGCCCAGGAACAGATCCCTTTAAGATCAAGGCCTATGGGGCTATGGAAGTATCCCGTCTCAAACAAACAAACAACAAACAAAATAAACAACAAAACAAAAGAAACCAACATACACACACAATACACATACAAAACCCCAATTAAGAAGAATTCTTCAATTTTCTTTTTTTTCTTGTTTGTTTCCTTTGCTTTGGGGGTTGTCCCGTTTTGTGAAAGGGGTGTCCTCCTGAAGACAAAGTGCAGGGTGTTGTGTGGGGTGTGGAACTCAACTTATGTAGAAACCAATGATACCTGGAACTCACAGCAATTCCTGACAGAAATCATTCCATGCATTCTATCAGTCCACACTGCAATAAAGCTGAATATGAACATCAGAATAAGTCCAACTAGCTACAAGAACACATGGAGACTAAACAAAACAATCCTGAATAACGAATGGGTCAGGGAAGAAATAAAGAATGAAATAAAAGTATTCATGGAACTGAACAAAAAAGACAATACAACACAACAAAACCTGGGGAATATTTCAAATGCGGTCTTGAGAGGGAAATTTATAGACCTAATTGCCCACATTAAAAAAAAAAAACAGAAAGGGAACAAATAAAAAAAATAACAACACAAATAAAAAAAATAAAAACAAAAAAAAAAATAAAAAAAAAAAACACAACAAAAAAAAAAATAAAAAAAAAAAAAAAAAAAAAAAAAAAAAAAAAAAAAAAAAAAAAAAAAAAAAAAAAAAAAAAAAAAAAAACAAGCTAAGGCTTGTTCCACCATACCTGGATGGGATGTGGGGTTTTTTGTTTTGTTTTGTTTTGGGGTCTGTATTAGTCAGGGTTCTCTAAACAAACAGAAGTAACAGGACGAATATATAGCTATATACAATTTATTGATTTGCTCACGTGACAGAGTTCAAGGGTCCAACAGTAGCTGCACCACACTGGAAAAGCCGAGAGAATCCAGGGAACTGCTTAGTCTGCAAGGCTGGATGTCTCAGTAGTCCCAATTTAGTGCTGAAGGCCCGAATGGATTCCAGGAGATCTGCCGGTCTCAGTACACTCTGGGATCCGAAAGGTTGATCACAGCAGCAAGACAAACTCACCAGATGAGAGAGGCAAGCTGCAGGAGAAAAAGGGACCAGCTCCTTCTGCCATGACCTTTTATACTGCCTGCCAGCAGAGGGTAATGCCCACATTTGGGGTGGCCCATCCGGGTTGAGGTGGTCCAATCCAAACATCCTTTTTCTCTTATTTGTTCCTTAGTCCAGTCAAGTTGACACACAGGATTAACCATCACAGGGTCTTTTTGAGAAAGGGTCTCCCCGTTGCTCCGGCTGTCCTGGAACTTGCTATGTAGACCAGGTTGGTCTTGAGCTAACAAAGATCCACCTGCCTCTCCCTCCTAAGTGCTAGGATTAAAGGCTTGCACCACCACGCCCAGCAAATGTGTTTTTAATTAACACTAATAGTTCAGTAATTCTTACACAATCATTTACAGGAAAATAAATGTACAATTCCATTTTAATAATTTAGTTATTTATTCATTTATTTCTGTAATCTGTGTGTATGTGAACATAGAAATGAGTATCACAGTGCATGTGTGGAGATGTTCAGAGACAAGTTCTCAGTTTTCATGTAAGAAATGTAAACTGATGTGTTTTCTACAAGGTTAAATGAGACCAAAATCCACTTAAAATATTGGAAGACCATTTGTCAAATTCTTCCATGGTTTGCCATTCTGGACATAAAAATTCATACACAGCATTTCGTCTCATGGTTACATTCTGCTCAGCCACTGCTTAATTTCAGCCCATCATGTAAAAATGTGACACTGAGCTCTGATCACTCAGAGTGAGACCCAGGACCCTTTTGCTTTAAGAAAAATACCAAGCTGGACGTGCTTGATTTCTTGGTTTTTTATGGCTCTCACCCTACAGCAGAGGTAAAACTCTTTGCTTTCTCAAAATACATCAGATGAAGGGTCATTTTCTTAAGACTGAAGACCTATTTATTTATTTATTTATTTACTTTTTTTGGCATTTTTGAGACAGGGTCTCCTTTTAGTCTTAGCTGGCCTGGTGCTCACTTTATAGATCAGGCTTTCCTTGAACTCACAGAGATCTGCCTGCCTCTGCCTCCAGTGCTGGGATTAAAGGCATGCGCCACCACCTCTGGCACTAAAGATGGTTCTTAGCTGCCATGTGGGTGCTCGGAATTGAAGCCAGGTCTCCTGCAAGTGCAGTCAGTGCTCTTAACCTCTGTGCCATCTCTCCAGCCCAGAAGACCCATTTCTTACAATGGGTTTTCTCCTTCCATTCTGTTTTGAGATAGAGCCCTCCATTTTTCAAAGTAGTTTTAAAAACATTTATTTTCTTTTTTAAATTTTAATTGAATTTTTGTGATTTTTATGTACTATTATTTGATGGAATTTAGATCCTCTCCCCCACCTGTAACAATCTTCCTGCCTTGCACCCAGTTTAATGCACCCCACTATATGTATAATATGGGTGATGGAGTATGATTTGTATTTCACATGTCTCTCAGCATGAGTGCATCAACTGGAACCTGGCCAACCTACCAAGAGTCCCATCCTGTAAGAGACTGCCTCCTTCCCCAGCAGCCATCATTTTTTTTTAAGTTCCTTGGTTTAGGTTGGGGTTACTTCCCCATGTCTATGCTAGAATTTTGTCTGGCTTGAGCTAATGTGGGACTTGTGCATGTTGTCACCATTGTTGTGAGTTATATGTGTAACTGACCAGCTATCTGGAAAACTCAATTTCTTTATGGTTGTCTGCTCCCTCTGGCTCTTACAATTTTTCTGCCCCCTCTTTGGCAATAATTTCTGACCTTTAAGAGTCAGAATCTTCAAACAGGTGTCTTCTTCAGGGATAAGCACTCTACAGCTTCTTGTTTTCTGCACATTGACCAGCTATGGGTTTCTGTGTTAATCACCATCTGTTGTACAAGTAAACATGTATTCATCTTATGCGTACATGTTGTACTGAAGATCTATCACTTAAGGACAAACATTTCAGAGAAAATTCTGAGGCAGAAACCCTCTTTTTTCTGCCCTGGAACCACTTACTCCAGGATAGCTGGACTGCAAACTTCTAGCCACTCCTGTTTCTGCCTCCCATCTCACTATAGGAGTACTGGGATTACAGTTATGTACCACTATATAGGGCTTTTACACATGTTTCAGGGTCAAAGGTAGGTTCTCAGGCTTGTCCAGGGACTTTTATTTATGAGCTGGTTTCCTGGCTTTATATATGAATAGTTCCTTAAAAAATAAAACATGGAGTTCAAACATTGAAACACTCAATGTCAATACTTCAAAGCAAATTTTTCCAGATGAATTATATAACATGTAAGATAATCTTACCAGAATATAACATAATCCTAGAATATATCTATATGGAAGCACACACACACACACACACACATATATATATATATAATATATAATATATATATATATTACATTATTTTTTTAAAAAAAGAAACAGGTCTGGAGAGATTGTTCAGTGGTTAAGAGCACTGACTGCTCTGGTAGAGAATCTGGATTAGATTCCCAGCACCCAAACTTTAGTTCCAGGAAAATTCAACCACTTTTGACCTCTGTGGTATTTTCCAACAGGGGTGCATTCACCTACATCCAGGCAGTACACACATTCACATAAAATAAAAATAATAAATAAAATATTTTTTAAAAGAATCAAAAAGTTAATGTCAAATTATTGACAATGTAAATAGAATAATGGATCCCTAAAATAGCACTTTATCATGCTTTTATTCCTTGGTTTGCCCCTTAAAATTTGGTTGTATATGACTACTGAAGAAAGAGGTAGAACAGACGGTGTAACTCGGGGTAGAGCATTCTTTTCTCCAACTGTTACCTGAGCTGTCAGTATTGTGAAGTTTGGTGACTGTTGCTATCAGGGAGACTGGAAGTGCTGTCTTGCAATACCCCATCATTAGCCTTTCATTCATCATTTGTTTTTGTTTTTGTCTTTGTTTTGTTTTGTTTTTTGTCTTTTTGAGACAGGGAGGGTCTCCCTTTAGTACTAGCTGGACTGGAGCTCACTATGTAGACCAGGCTGGCCTTGAACTCACAGAGATCTGCCTGACTCTGCCTCCCAAGTGCTGGGATTAAAGGAGTGCACTACCACGCCCAGCCTAAAAATGGTTTTTATCCACCATGTGGGTGCTGAGAATTAAACCTCAGTCCTCTGCAAGAGCAGTCGGCGATCTTAACCACTGAGCCATCTATCCAGCCCCTCATTCAGCATTCGTACAGAAATTAAAGTACATGAGTTTATATATTCATGCTACTCTTAGGAAAGTCTCTCTCTCTGTTTCTCTCTCTTTTTCTTCTCTCTCTTTCTTCTCTCCCTCTCTCGGTGATGCTTCAAGGAATTGTGCAAGGAAGTCTGACTCTTCAATTCTCATTGAGAAAAGCTCTTATAGCACATTTTTTCAAGTTTGTTTAGAGGAATAAAAGTTATAAGGCTTTATTAATTGTTCCTGCTATAAATTTATATCCTTTCAAATCAAATTAATAATTATTTTCTAATGCTTAAGAAATTTAACAATTGGCTTTAATTCACCTTTATTTAAACATTAATGTTAATGATACAAAAACATGAGCAATTAAAATTCAGTTACCTTTTATCTTGATTTTATAATGAGAATGGGAATTTTTTTTGCAGATACATAAAGAAAATGAAGAAAGGCATAATTTATACAAGCATTGCTAGATTGAAGGATTATAGTAAAAATGGTAATGCGTTTTGTAGTTTATTTGTGGAAGAAGACATGAAGATGCAAAGATATTTTGGAATGATGAGTTTAATGTGTTGGTAATACATTTATTTGAAAATATCCTAATAAAACTGTCCTTGAGCTTAAAAAAAAAGAATAAGAAGAAAATGTCCTATAGCATAGAACAAATATTTGAAATAGAAAATTGAGGCTCAAAGTAAATTAGATTTTTGAATAGACGATAGCTGCTATAAATGACTCTAAATCTTTTGATCTCTGTGAATTATACCCGAGGTTCTAAATGCATTTGCCTTTGAGTCTAAATTTTTTTGATAGTTAAGCAATAGTTATAAAAGTGCTCCAAGTTAACACGGAGTAAAAGAAGTTTTAAGTACAAAAGTGAAAAACATAGTTTACAAACAATTCATCAAGGGACACTAGGAAACACATTTTTTAAATGAATCTGTATATACACACACATGCACATACAACATACACACACATTAACCCTATCAATAGACACAATTATCTGTAGCTTATCATATCATCATTCCCAGGTTTGTGCCTCAACCACCTGTTCTACATGATTGCCTTAGCCCTCTACCACCTTGTGTTGTAAGAAGGATATCAATTGTAGAGAACAGATTGGCCCTTCATTTTCTTCTGATAAACAGGAGAGTCCCACTGACACTTACCAATGCTTACTAAAAGACCTTGCATTATTATGATAATTAAGATCTTTGTAGCAGAAATAGCTCTGAGACAGGAGACAGAAATGGAGAAGACAGAAATGAGTCTTCCTGCTCTACCCCATTCCCTTTATCCAGAATAGTTTTTGTCTCCCAAAGCTGCCATATTCCTGTAAACTTTAGCAGGATACAAGTCTTTGTTTCCCCAGGATGTGATATTACTGTAACCTTTGTGACCATATTTTACCTATAAACCATTCCTTTAATTATCAAATGTCTGTTATTTGCTCTTATGCATTTGTCACCTGAGTATAAAAGGCCCCGAAGAAGAATCTGTCAAGGGGATGACTCCCTTTTGTAAAGTTCTATGGGTCAATTAAGCTAGCATAAAATTAAACTCCTTTTTTAACCTGAATTTGGCTTTGGTCTCATGATTATTCTGTAACAATACTAAAACCCTATTGCTGAATACACTACATGAATGAGGTATAGAACAAAAAAAAGAGAAATCAAGCTGATGCTGACATCAAGACTTCATCTCTACTTCTGAAAGGCTTTTTCCTGATGCAAAACAGGCCAGGTCAAACCAGATTAAGAAAGTATAAAAGGAGGTTTATTAGAACACGCTCCAGGATCCACCGGTCTCAGAGAGGGTGGCCAGAGGGTGGCCAAGCAAAATATGCCTAGTGGTGCAATAGTGATTGTTCTGGTTTGTCTTCCATTGCTGTGACAAAACACTCTGACCGACACCAACTTGGAGAGGAAAGGGTTTATTCAGCTTACATCTCCTGGGTCACAGTTCATCATTCAGGGAGCCCAAGGCAAGAACTCAGGGCAGGAACCGGGAGGCAGGAGCTGAAGCACAAGCCATGGAGGAATGCTGTTCACTGGCTTGCTCCCCTGGCTCATGCCCAGCCTGCCTTCTTATACGGTACAAAACAACCTGCCCAGGGTGGCACTACTCATTGTGGGCTGGGCCCTCCCACACTGCTCGACCATAAAGACAATACTCCACAGATGTGGCCACAGGCCAATCCAATGGAGCCAATTCCCCAACTGAGGCTCCCTCAACCCAGGTGTGTCAAGTTGACATTAAAGCTATCCATTACAGTGACACAGATATTATAAGAGTACTACCTACTTTTCTAATCAGATATATAGTCCACTTCATGGAGCCCATACCTCACATTGGTATCAGGCCAAGAATGTGAGGCTAGACTGCCTACAGTCCATAGGAGAGTCCTGATACAATCATTCTGTTCTATGCAGATAGTATTTAAATGATTTCCAATGATTTATTGTTGTACCTATATATTAATACATCTCTCAACCCTCAATAGAGAAGTTTTCTTGTATAGCAGATGATTAACACAGAGAACCACAACTAACCAATCCAGAGAATAAAATGCTATAGATTGTTTGTGCCTGAAATAGGAAGTCATATATCAAAGTTCTTCCACCAAAGTCTCAATGATCATTGCAGAGGAGGGGAATGGAATATTTTTAAAAGCAAGAGGAAATAGATGACCACAAAATAGAGTTTTCCAGACAGTTGATTAGTCACTTGTATGAACTCACAGCAATGGTGACAGTGTGCCTAAGTCCCATGCAAACACAACCCAGAGACAGAAACTGCAACCCCACCTGAAGAACTATTGGAAACTTACAGCTAGTGCAAAGGGGAGATTAAGTCTTATTTAAGGGTAAGGGTCTTGATAGGTTGACCAGACTCCAGTGGATAGACCCACATCAAAGGTCATTTGGGGGATACACACCTTACTCTACAGGCCTTGTGTGTGTGTGCGTGTATGTGTGTGTATGTTGGTGTGTGTTGGTGTGTGTGTGTTTGTGTGTTGGTATGTTGGTGTGTTTGTTAGAGTATAGGAAATTAGTTGGGAGGGTATTAAGGGTGTTACAGATGAGGATGATACCTGAAATATATTGAATGAAATTCACAAAACTTCAATAAAAATGGGAAAAAGTAATGTTGACTTATGTAAGTAATCAAACTTATTTTAATTATAGGAGTTATAATGTGGATAGTCAATAAATGCTTGCAAAATGAAAAAAACAAAAAAGTGCTGGGCATTGTGACCAACACTTGTAATCCCGGCACTGGGGTAGCAAAAGACTGGAGGATATTTATACCTTGCTGGCTACTTAGTCTAGCTTAATTAGTAAGTTTTAGCCCAGTGAAGACTTTGTCTCACAGACAGCCACAAACATATACATACAGACACACATACACCCACATTTGATGTGTAAGTACATGAAATGCCCATGTGCAAATGCATGTGTGGGGAGATGGGAAAAAATATACATAGGACTGTAGAGATAGCTCAGTGGGTATGGTGTTTGCCATGCAAGCCTGAGTATCTGGGTTCTGGGATCTCAACATCTGAAGTGAAGGCATCTGCAGTAGTATAAGCTTCTGTAAACCCAGTTCACTCCTATGGGAGATAAGTGGCAAAGATGGGAGAAAAACCAAAAGTTCCTGACCAGCTCTTCTGGCCCATAGCACAAAACAGCAGGAGAGACCTTGCCTCAAACAAGGAGCATGCTGAGCACCACAGCCCAGGCTGTCTTTAACACATATTCATGTAGTGGCGTAGGCAACTGTTCTCAGCCTCTTACATAAATATAAACATGAGTAGTGAATAAATATTATGTCTGTCTCTGTCTGACTCTCTCTCTCTCTCTCTCTCTCTCTCTCTCTCTCTCTCTCTCACACACACACACGCATACACAATGGCAGCTAAACTAACTCCATTTTAAATTAATTTCTGACCAGGATTATTTCAAAAGGTCCTAGGAGTCAGCAGGATACCAAATATCCTGTGGTATGTGTCTAAGGCCACATACCACAGGATATTTGGACCATGACCCTAGGAGAATCTGTCAGCAGTTAAGTTTTGGTGAACAATCAAGTAAAGAGGCTAATTTCAGAGCCACCTGGCCCATTGTTTCCCCCTCAGAACACTGTGCCACTG
Source organism: Rhizomys pruinosus (assembly GCA_009823505.1). Lineage (NCBI taxonomy): Eukaryota > Metazoa > Chordata > Mammalia > Rodentia > Spalacidae > Rhizomys > Rhizomys pruinosus. The sequence goes on from VZQC01001350.1 coordinate 1,564,220, forward strand.
TTATCTGGAAATACTAAATGCTCATTTGGCTTTTGTAATCTTGCTTCTTGCTGAAGAGAACATTGATAGCTAAAGACAACCTGTGATCCATTGCTAACTAAAAACAAACAGAATAAGTGATAATGCCTCACATTTCAGGAAACCTCAAGAGTTAAAATAATTGTGGTTTATTCATTTAAAAGCCCTGCATCTTGACTCATGCCCTGCAGAAGTTCAATATTGGCAGACTGCTGTCCCAGTGCTTGCTTGAAAATATTTTTTTATTGACGCTTTGTGCATTTCATACATCATTTTCCAATTCAGTTCAGGCATATTTCCCTTTCCCTTCCCCCTTACCCCCACCCCATCCCAGATCATGCATTTTGCCATAACTGTCCTGCATCTTTCTCTCGTTTTTTTTTTTTTTTTTTCATTTTTTACTAGAAGTGATAACCATGAGTACAAGCATCCTTTCATATGAAAACCCAATTGAGGCTGTTGTGCCTAAACCCCCACAGCTCCACCTTCCAGCTTGGGGTGAGGGGTTGTATGTTCACTAAAGTTGATCAAACATGAGTGTCCGGTCTAATTGCTGTAGTTTCACCTTCACCCCAAGCAGCCCTTACATTCTACACGCCCCCTCTTCCGCAGATTTTTCCCTATGCTTAGAAAAGGGGACAGGTGGATGAGGAAGCAAAACAGTCCCACTATCTCTGGAGCTGTTGACTTTGACTCTGGTCAATTCTGGCGTTTCCTTTCATGGACTGACAGTTGTCTAGGAATAACCTTTCGATCCTTACTAATGACGCACAAGCCAATTAGATATATAGGTATTTAACCGCCCCTCATAGTCTATGGTAGGTTACTTTGGTGTATAGGACCAATATGTTTGATGTGATCTGTCTATCATGGATACATTTTTTTCCTGTTAAATTGACGGGTCTTACTGTGGCTTATAACATCTCCTAACCTGTAGAGGATGTAATGTAAGCTTGTGGCATCAGCAATTGGTTTTATTCCTCCAAGGAGAGAGCCAAATAACCAATTAGATTTGGATATACAGCCATATGGCCTTGCCCTCTGCTGCCACAGTATTTCCAGGCAGGGTGAGGTGTTTGTATTAGCTGGTGCTGACGGGTTTGGACTGGAGTCATGCTTGACTCAAGGACACCATATTTGCTTTATTGATTTTATTGGCCTTTGGGTAACACTCTCTGGTATTCCAGACGGGCCATCTGTACACTTGGCATGTGTGGTCTCAAAACATCTTTCCCATGTTAAACGTCAAGTCTTCGGCAGTAGGGCCTTATAGCCTCCCTTCTTGCAGGTTTCCCAGTTTGGAGGCAAGGAAGTCTTTACTTTTGTGGGAGTTTCTGGGATTCCGCCTGGCCACATGCTCCCTTGTATGAAAGTCCATTCTCTGATCAGAGACCTGTATATATTTTTACTGTTTAAGTGCATAGCTCAAGGAGCTTTGTTATATATTTGTGTTCTGTACGAGAATAATCCTTTTCACAGTTCATGTTATCAGTCATTAAAAAGAGAAAATTTTTACCGTTTATAAGAGATTAGCCTTCTATCAATATTGTCTCCAATTTACAGTAGGAGAGCACCCTCAGCATACATCATATTTCCTCCTTTTTCTATGGGGGGGAGGCACAGAAAGTCTCTCATATCAAAACCTTTGGCACCTCTGAAGGTAAGTTTCATTAGGACTCTATTAAATAGTTGCTACAAGTAGCAATCCACACGAGGTGTTTGTATGTTTTAGCGCAAAGTCTGAGGCTTTTCTCCCTTTCGCTGTTCAGACGGGGGTCAACCCCCATTGGCACTACTGATATCCTACATAATGCAAAGTTGTTTTTTTCTTTCTCACCATTAAGGTTGGTGACATTTTTCTTTTTTGGGACCCACAATCTTTTCCCCATAGTTAAAGTTTTAGGATTTGAATTGCTAAGTGTTTTGAGCGAAAAGGGGTCCTTATGTCCTAACTGTATCCCCCCCCTTTTTGTAAGCCATGAATCTCCAGAAGACAGTTGTATTATACATAAACTATAGGGTGGAATAAAGGCACATTTTTCATCAAGTTCACCCATGTTGTTTTGGGTGACTATTTATGACAACTGGGCGAAACTTAATTTTTATGTTAAATCATCTTCATAAAAGGAGAATGCTACAAGGTGGATGACTGTACAACAGAGAAATTATAGAGAACATTTGTAGTGCCAATCCCAAAGTTATTGCTCTAGACATTATTTATGTAAAACAAATGTGGACACAGCGATTTATATCCTCCATTTAACTCAGATGCCAATTACCGTTTTTATCAGAGTTTGTAAACCAATGTGTTTTAATATACACATATTTACTTTTACTTAATCCTAAGCCACCATTGTATCATGTAGACATGGTCTAGGCACAAAACTGTGGCTGGATACTTGTTAAAATCATGTCAATTAAATATGCCTTAATCGAATATACACCCGTGTCCCTCTCCCACCCATCCCCCCTTCCCAATTCACCATTTCAGTCCATTTTCTGATGCAGTCTTTCTGTTGTTGTTCTTTTACTATGCATCCCTCTCCATGAGAAATATTTATATCTGGGTTGTTGGTACTAGCATCCACATATGAGGGACACCATTTGTCGTTTGTTTTTCTGGGACTGTGTTACTTCACTTAACATAATGTCTTCTAGCTCCATCCATTTACCTGCAAAGTTCATGATGTTGTCCCTCTTTACTGCTGCATAGAACTCCATTGTATACATGTACCACATTTTCTCTATCCACTCGTCAGTTGTTTTCCTTTTAAATTTTGAAATTTTGTCTGATGGCCTTCCTGGTGGTCTCAAACTTCACAACATTTTTGGAAGTCCTAGCAAGATTCGAGAGACTCTAGGGCCAGACTCTGGACAAGTCTGTTGAAGGATTGGAGCCTGCCCCCTCACCCCCCTTGAGAACCCATGACTGCATCAGCAGCAAATTGTAAGCAAAGCAAAAGTGAGAACAGCCAGCCAATGCATGCTTCCAAAGAGACCAGTCAGTGAGTTTTGGTTGGGGGTTTGGAAGTTGGAGAGGTTTTTAGGATGATTGGATGCAATCACTTGACCCAGCTTCTGGGGACAGAGAAGATGTTCTCCTGTTCCTCCCTTTTAGGATTTTATGGGAATAACTAGGAAAATTTCCCAATAAACTCTGAATTCCTGAGTACAAATGTGGGGGTAAAAGTATTGGTTCCACAGCTCTGTGTAGCTACAGAATCTGAGTGGACCTCATCCTTTGGTTCTGCTGAGATTGTATAACCTAAACAGGTATTCGGGTGACCAAGCACAGCATTTATATGTGTGGCCATAAGTAAGATCTCTCCTGTCACTGAGAGGTAGTTGCCAAGAAGGCACATGAATGAGGGAGAGAGTCTTTTCTTAAATGTGCCCAGAGTCAGGTTATTGCCCTCTGCATTATTTAATCCTGCCTCTCTCCTTCCTGACTCTAAAGAACAACCTGCTCACAACTGTATCCAACTGATTGATCAACTACAGTAATGTACAACCTGACCTCAGTATCAGCCCCTAGGAAACACAAATGCAACCTTGTACATTATGGTAGCAGCCACATGCAAGATGAGATCAGGTATGCTGGAGCATCTGTGGTAAATCTTTCTTATGGTAGCCCAGTCCCTACTAAGAGGCACATCGGTCCAGACCTCAGACCATAGAATTAATAGCCCTGGCTCAAGCCCTAAGGTGGGAGAATGGGCATTCTATCACCATTTACACTCACAGCAGGTATGCTTTTGCCACCACCTATATTAATGGTGCCTTATATCAGGAACAGAGTCTATTAAATAAGTTGGAAATCTCAGCCTTCTTAGTAGCTATATGGCTGCCAGAAAGACTTGCTATTATCCAGTGTCCTGGGCACCAAAAAGGAGATGCCTGAGGCAACAGTTTAGCAGATGCCACCACGGAATGCAGTCAAAAAGTCAGAGGGGCTGCTGCAAGTGCTGCCTACTGGCCCCTCCCTTCAGTCCTCACCCTCCTTTCTGAATCTGATCTGTTGCACCATCCTGAATATACCAGTGAGAAGGAAAAATGGGCTCAACAGCAAGGGCCTCTCAAACAGAGGACTGGTGGATTCTCTCTGATGTAGTCCCATTTTGCCCAAAGCTATGAGGCTATCTCTTCTCTTTCAAATTCACCAACACACCAAAGTGGGATCAGCCAAGCTGGAGGAACTGATTAGGTATGGATATTTTGTGACTCATCTGCATGAGAATGTGGAGCAAATTATTCATTGCTGTGTCATCTGTGCCCAAGTGGACCTAAAAGGAGGAAGTCCTTGAAAAGGTACCATGGGCACCCTGGTGAACATTGAGAGTTGGGCTTTACTGAGGCGACTCCAGCAAGGTTTGGCTACAAGTGTTTGTTAGTTCTTATAGATACTACCTCAGGATAGGAAGGTATAAAGTTAGAAGCCTTCAACACCAGGAAAGAGACAGCTAATACAATTACTAAGAAATTGCTTATGGAGTTTTCTCTTTTTATTGATACATGCTACAACCATTCATAATTTATACTTATGTAATCCTATGGTGTATTCTATCATATAGGAATACTAATATTCATATTATAGAAAAAAAAGAGAGAATGTAAAGTTATACTTATTTTTACCTTACTGTTAAAATTGGAATTTCTAAATGTGCTTTGGAATTAGCCTGTAGTTTATTTTCAGATTTTGTAATTTTGATTTATGTGTGGAGTGTATATATGCATATTTTTGAATAATATAAAATAAAATGGGAACAAAAAAAGAGACAGAAAAACCTATTCAAAGAACTGACCAAAACAGTAAATATGTGCACAGAAAAGGTCATAAAAGACTGAGAAAAAGATGCAAGACAGGACTTGTGTATGACAGAATCCATGAGCTTTGACAGGAAGAGGGTAGGCATGAGGGGTGGGCATGGATGGGGGAATGCATCTAAATTTGATTAAGAAATGTTGTATGAAATGTGCTCAATAAAAATAAAAAAAAAGAAATTGCTTATGGAAATTCTCCCCTGTTTTCACATTCCTTTTTCTTTGGAATCTGATATAATACACCACCCTTCATGGCCAAAGTATCACAAGTAGCCAGGGCTCTGGGGATATGTATGTATAAAGAGGCTACCTGCAGCTGTATTGTGCTAAATTACCTACTTCTCTGTTTACCCTGAAACCTGGCACTAGGTGGGATTTTTCTTGCATTATCAAACCCATGAGACAGACCCCTGGGATCAGAAACCCCAACAAGAACTCATGATATTTACAGAACATGAGGTAGGGGGTCTGAAAGCAGGCCCTGAGATATGATGTCACTCTGGATATACAAAGTGCTGTGAATGAATAAATTGATGCTTTTCACCATCAGGCAAGAATCTCTGGTGTATTTTCACACATGTATTTAGCCCACCAGGCTTGAGTGGTGTTTGCTAGTGGATTTTGGGTGGAGAAAATCAATCAGATGCCAGCCTGTGAAGTCCAGTGTCGGGTGCCATCAGCATAATGACTGGTGTGTGGTGAATCTGTGCCAGCAGAATTTAGGCTGAGGAAGGGGATCAAGTGTCAGTGTGGGCGTCCAGCAGTGGGAATAGGGCACTGCCTGATGTAGATGTTAGGTGGAAACAGGTGAGCTAAGGGAAGGTTATCAACCATTAGTCCCTAAGGTTTATAGATAGCTGCTGGTGGCTGCCTTTAATTCTTTTTTACCTTTGCCTTTAATCCAGTGGAAGAGATTTGTGTCTCAGCCTTTGAGTATGACAGAGTGAGAACTGTCAGAGATAAAATGGAAATTACACTGTGCTTATAGACCTCAGAGTTCAGGACAGGTAGAAAGAATCAGTAGAACAATTAAAAAATATTTAACCAAATTCTGGGCAGAAACTGGTAAGGGGTGTGTTAGGTTGGAGGTCTGAGACAGGAATTAAGATGCAGTGGACTGTGAGGTTCCTGTTCCTCTCATCCGGGACCTCACATTCTTGAAAGTGCAGGAAGAAGGCCTATGCAGGCCACAGGAAGAGGCTAAGAACTGATACTAAGGATATCACCAGATTTGAGTTTTACCTTCAGGGTTTCCACCTGGCTTAATTGCCCAGACTTCAATACCTCACTGTCTCCCCTCCCTTGCCCTATAAGAAATCCTTAGCCTACCCAGGAGGCACAATTCCCTTGGTCGTTCAGTCCCAGCATTTTCCTTTGCTCCCTTCCACTTTCACTCTGCACACATTTTACTTTCTTCACTCTTCATTCCTTTCACTACCACTACGACCACCACCCCCTCCCCTGCCCCCATGGGCCATCTGGTTTTGCCCAAGGGTGCATTTCTTCCTTTGGTATTTCCTTTCCTTTATCTTAATAAAGCCTGCCCCCTGTTAATTCGGACTGACTTGGCCTTCCTCTCTGCATCCAGAAACCTAAGAGGAAGGACTGAGTTGCTTCCCACAGTCCTTTTTAGGATTTGATGCTTCCCCTTCAGCAACAAGTTGACACTTTGAAATAATGTTTGTCCATCCATTTCCATTAATTCTTGCTACAGGAAGGATCTAACCAGTTGGAATGTCTATTTCTTCCTCAAGTACCTATAGGCATTACAGCAAACAGCTCTAGGTATTCGATGTTGCCTCTCTTTCCCACCACCTGAGTCACACCTGACCAAACTAGCCCACAAGTTTCACCCTGGAGACTTGCTGTGGGTTTGCTCGTGCCCAGCATAACTTTGGAACCCTCTTGGAAGGAACCATTTTCTGTGATCCTGACTACACATACAGCCATCAAGAGAGCTGAAATGGCTTTCTGGATTCATCACTCCCATATGAAAGTGAACACCACCAGCTGAAGCAAGAGTGAGAAATGGAAGGTGTTGAGGACCCCCAAATTTTCATTGAAGTATGCTTCATCAGAACATAGGCATCAGACTGATTCTAATGTTTGAAAATTTGATAGGTAACTCTTATGCTTGGTCCATTGAAAACAGAAACCTTGACATTTGGGGCTGAGAGCTATTCTGGATTTCTGATGGAAAGATAATAGCCATATATAGAAATATCACCCATCAACCAGACTTCCAATTTCACTTATGTGTTGCAATGGGAAGATCTCTGACTATTGTAACTACAGTGGCAGTCTGAAAAGAAGGGTAAAGGATGTGGGATCAAGAAAACTGAAAAAAAAATCTCTAGAGCACTCACTCAATTCTATCCTTGCCAGCAAATGGGTCCAGCCATTGTCAGGGGACTGGCCAGTATCACTTTGCTTCCTGGGTTCGTGAAACTGAATCCACTCTTGGTAGACATAAAAATCTCCATTAATCAAGAAAGCCCCCCACTCTTACCTACCTCAACCATCATACAGCAGGGACATATAGCCCCCTTCACTCTTAACAGTTTGTAGAATTGATTCAATTAAGTGGTGAACATTGGTTCATTCGCCAGACCTGGGGATTCAGGCTAAGGATGGCAGGTTCTTGGCACAGAGCTCACTATACAGAGAAAGACACTGCCTACCAGACAAATCCTATAAATCTTGGAAGAAACCCTTTGCCATACCCCAGGATGAGATTGTACACCACTCCTTCCCTTCTTGCTACCAGGACTGTCCAGCCCATAATGATGAGTCAAGTCTCAGTACATTGATGTACTTAATATATGACTCCTTTGTAGAAGCCTTCCCTTAGTTAGATATAAATGTTATATATATATATATATATATATATATATATATATGTAATGAAATGGGAAACCTCAAAATACCTGATAAAGATATGTAAAACACTGGCATTTTTTAATTTAGAAATTTGTCCTGTTTAATCCACAAACTTCGTATAGATTTAGTTAAAAAATAAATAAATAAATAAAAGGAGTGAAACCAAGACACTATTTCAAAATCCAGGACTGTCTAGCCTTCCATATGCAAGAGCTCTTGAAGTTGTGTATACCAATTGGAAGATTAAGAAAAAAATATGAATGGGAGCCATGACAATTCATAAAACAAAGTTTCATATAACTGAAGGATCTTTTCTGGAACTAGTTAATTGCTTTTACAAAAGAAGAAGAAAAAAAAAAAACAGAATAGGACTAAGTTCCAGTGTTCCAAATCAGCTTCTTAGATGTCACTTTCAGTATAACCCCATGTCCTGGCAAACATGCTGTCACTCTGTCTCTGGAGCTCCATCCTGGTTTATTCAGCAGAGACTCCATGGACAGCAGGAATGGTTGTGGCATTACTCATTACACTGTGGTACTTGCAGTGGTGGTTTCACTTCTGGGCATGCTTATGAACCATACAAGGTTGGAAGCATAATTTACAGGGGTGTAAGAATCAAGTAAGAGAAAGTAAAGGAAAAAGAGAGAACCTCTAGAAACAGGCAAGGGCATGTAAAGGATTGTAAGAATGCCAACAGTAACCCCCCTTTTTTAAAAAAGAGATTTTTGGGGGCCGGGGGGCTTTAAAGCATTTCACTCTACATGAATTAATGTCACCTGTCAATGGAAGAATGTCACTTATATTAGCAGTTTTATGTATGGCTTATGAGATGGGAGATTATATTGGTAATTTTATGTATGGTCTTTTACATGGTAGATAGGTTAACCCTTATGGAAGTATCAGCTCCTGATTCCTTAAAGAAAATTCTAGGTAGAGGAACAACACAGCATCTAAGGATGGCTCTTTCATCAGCCCTAGCAAGTTATAAAACATGGTAAGATGTGCAGGGTGTACTCCAGTTCCAAGTGGAATTGGAAAACCCAGCAAAGTTCACCTTTACCTCCAGAACAAATTGGTTCCCCCTTTTGGAACAAAACTCCGGGGTTGGAGAAATAATAATAATGATGATGGGAACATAAGAAGTTTTAACCTCAAACCATTTTGGAGCCAATAGAACAGAAATTACCCTAATTCAGGCCTTTTAAAGGACCTAAAAGATGCCAAAGAGACTACCTATTATAAATAAACCGAACAAGAATATACTATATAGGCAGGATAGAAGTTGGTAGAAATATAACCCAAATCAAATTTATAGATTAAAAAAAAAAAAAAAAAAAATCTAACACAGAACCAATACTACCATCTAGAGGATGGCAGGGGAATTTCAATTCAAAAAATGGGTGGAGCCCTAAAAGCAACCTTTTCAAACTAAGTGTTGGTAGAGGAATGGGTGCTAAACAATAATAGACCTTACATAACGTCTTTGTATATATTGTAAGTAGTTCATACCTGAAAATACTGAATATATAAAGGCAATAATAGACATAGAAAGTCAAAGAACCATTTTAAATTAAGGTCATAAACCAGACCCACCATGGTGGTAATTTAAGGCATTACTGGTCAAAGAATATTGGCACCCATAATGAACATTTTATACTTTTATTGGATAGAAGTCCATTAAAATGGAGGGAATAAGCTCAACAGCCATGCCTATGTCTATAATAGGAATGGACTTAATGCCAAAATTATGGAAAAGATGGCTCCCTATTAAAAGAACAAAACTAATACAAGATGGACTAATAGCACTAAAACTCAAACCAATGGACCTACCTAGAGGAAAGCCCTCCTTTACAAAGCCATATCCATTCAAGGGAGTACATAATGAAGTAACAGAAAAAATTAAGGAATTACAAAAGGAAAGAGTGCAAAACATCTGGAGAATAAAGATTGCTATTGATTTTAAGAAAATCAACAAAACTCAACAACTATTCCTGGAGCCCTACCAGATGCAGAGGAATGTATTAACAAAATCACCTCTACCAAGGTAAAATATTTTGTTACCATAGACATAGATAACCTATTTTGCCATACCTATTACTCATTAATCACAGGAAAAAGTTACATTTATATGGGGAAGAAGAAAATAAATACACCTTTAACCAATTACCACAGGATATAAAAATCATCCAGTTATAACACACAACCTTTTATCACAAAATGTGGCTAATATACATCTCTAAGGTGGACATATTACTTATATCGATGATGTTATAATATTTGGGCAAGACAAATTCACTGTAGGAAAGTGAACATCTTTTGATTAAACATTTGGTATTAATAATTTGAGTGGGAAATTTCCTTCCCTCAGAATTCCATTCTATCCCTAAAGGCAGTTTCTAGGGATAGAACGGAATTCTGAGGGAAGGAAAATTCTCACTCAAATTATTAATAAAGTAGAATAAATTAAACCTGAAACCAAAACAGAAACACAGATACTATTAGGACTGTTTGGATATTGGAGACAGCATATACATTATTTGCAGTTAAAATTACAACCTACATATCAGATAACCAGAAAAATCACAGGACCTTGAATGGATGAAGGAAAAAGAATCCATTAAAACTGTATTACAATATGTAGCACTCTTTAAAACATTATATCTCCAAGACCAAATTTACCATGTACTGTGTCTATTATATTCATACAAGGATATGGAAGTTAGACATTATGGCAGAAATTTACCAAAACATACCAATAGTATTTTGATGTAAGAAATTCCCATGTTCAATAAACAAATATTCACTTTATGAAAAAAATGCATACCTTATTTGAGGCTCTTAAAAGTCTGGACCCATGAGTTCCAGAAAACAGACTATTATTAGATGTCACTTACCACTATTACCATGGATCAAGATAACCGGAGAAGCATTCCTTGGGGTACAAATATACCCAAAACTGTTAAGCTAGAAATGGTACCTCCAGAATAGGAATTTAAGGCAGCAGAGGAAGCTCCCCCAGCTGACCGAAGAAATCATGGCCCCTAAAATAGGCATCCCACCAGAGGAATACACGTTCCCCATAAGGGCCTAAGGACCTTCATAAACTCATGACCTCAAAAATGTCTAGCTCACAGATAGCTTCACCACAGTAACATATAATACTGTACACTGGAAGTCAGCTGCTTTACGACCATTAGATGGTAAAGTCTTTGCAGAAGAGGGTACATCTAAATCTGCACAACATTCAGAAATAATTGCATCAAAACTAATAGTTACACAGTTCATTACAAAGATTGATATAAGATTGTCTATCTGTCTCAGTCAAAGAAATGGAAGAAAACAGACTAAAGGATAAATGGAAAGAACATCTGGTCTAGAGAAGTTTGGAAATACTTGGGCGACTGTAATGCAAAAATTTGTTAAGCATGTAGGTGCACATACAACTAAGACTGACCCTGAAACTATTTATAATAATAAGGCAGGTAAATTATATAAAATGAATACTACCAACTTTTCACTTAAACCTGACCCATTAAAATCAGACTAAAAAAAGGCAATGAATGAGAAGAATACTTAATTTAATTATTATTTTAAAAGTACATGCTACACAGGAATGTGCATGGGAAATGATTTTAAATACATAGGCCATGCAGGAACTCATGGATTAAAGGAATGGCTTTATAAAGAAAATATCAAAGTACCTTGGCATATAATTAGAATGATTATTAGAAATTGTAGAAAATTTACACAACCAGGGAAATATACCTCTTATCAACCCAATATATTTATGTTTTACAACAAAAAGACTTCATTGGATCACTTAGTAAAATACAGAAAAAGAATGCCTGCACTATAGTAGACATACATATAAGACTGTGAATAGCCATTGCAAATACTAAACCAACTCAAATGGCAACACTTAAAACTAAAACACTTTAGCAATGGATTGAATGTTTTGGACCCCTAATGCACTGAATCTGATCAAGTTACACATTTTGCATGTTTCATGTACAACAATGGACCAGGAATCTAGATATTCAATGGAACTTTCATTTACCCTATAATCCTAGAGTTTTTGGAAACCTAGAAAGATGAAATGGATTGTTGAATTAAAAGGTAAAGCTAAATTCAGAAACAGATCTGCATTTGTTACTACATCAATTCATTTACAAATTAAACTCCAGACCTATCTATCTACACCATACACCAATTCTGCACATACTTTATTTCTCCTAATATGGAAGCACTAATGGAATGCCCTACACATGCTAAAGATAATCCTTTATCTCATAAAATCTTTCCCCAAATTCTGAAAATATTTCTCTTCGCAGGAAGGAAGTTGTCACCAGGAAAGGGTAAGCCACAGAAACTTTATTTTTCCTTTACAAAAGACCCAGAATTTAGACCTAACATGAATGACTGGGTTGTAGGTGCATTTTGTGCATTCTTTTCTATTCTCTCCTTACTACTTGGAATAGTCCTTATAATGCTATTATATATTTTGTTCCCAATTATTGGAACTGCTTAAAAATTAATTTTTCTTGGCACAATCACAAAAAGTGGCTATGCACTCTAGTTCTATTGAACCTCCTCTCTCCTTTCTCATGCTGTCATTCAGAATTCCACTACTTGGAATGCCCCTACTTGGAAAATTCCTACAATTCCATTTTCACTCTCCTTAACACAACTATTGGAGGGATGGAATGGATGTAATCCAGCTCTCTTGCTCAATAGCACAGGGCATGATATTCACTTTTGGAATGCAACTGAATCGGCTTACAAGATTCCCATGCCCACAATGGAAGTGATATCTTGTTTTATATTACGGAAAAATACTGCCCATTACTCTCATTGACATAAAGCATTTTCTAGGTGTAAGACTGAGCCTTTTGTTAAAACCTCTACCAACCCTAACTGTTGCAAACTTTTAGAAGACTACAGAAACTGAAAAGATGCTAAAACAATATATGTGTTTCATTGGGTTAAATTAAATGATGATACTTAGAAGGCAGCTAAGGGATTTCTTGTTAATGACTCCAAAATTTTACCAGGTGTAAGTAATATTGTCATGATAGATTAAAATTTGAGTTATGATGGATCATTTATGTATATCAAAGCAATGGAAGTAACTTCATGTCCTTATGTTATCAGTTTTGGTATAGTCCTGGAATAAAATATGATTCTGGAGATTATGAAGAAGAGGAACAGAAACCACTATATAGTACCTCAACTAATTTACCCATATTTCCCTTTAAAACCTAAATTTTTCCATCCAATAATTCTGACCTGTTTCCCTATGGTACTAATGAAGCTACAGAATAGATACATAAAAACACAATTTATGTTCTGGCAGGATTTCCAGATTTTCCTTATTTGGAGGAACTGTGCATGTCCACAGACATGGAAGAGGACTGCACCAAAGTACATAGGTAGGACCAACTAGCTACTAATATTTCACAGCCAGAGACATCTGATCTCTGGAACTCATATGCTTGTGCTATGGACTGGAATGCTTACCTGACCCCCTATCATTTTAGCTGAATGTAAATATCAAACTCTTAATTACCATACTTATAGCTCTGCTAAAGAAGGCACCTACACTTCACATGAAGATAATTTTCTTTCTTCTTGCTTTTCGATTTCCCATTATGTAAGCTCTCTCTGTTTGGTAGGTAACCTATAATTCCACCACCTTTAGAAATTCACAAATGAAGAAATAAAGATGCCTGAGAAACATCTTAAAAAATGTTCAACATTGTTGTTGTGGTGGCACACACCTTTAATCCTAACACTCGAGAGGCAGAGGCAGGTGGATCTTTGTGAGTTCAAGGCCAGCCTGGTCCATAGAGTGAGTTCCAGGACAGCTGGGACTACAGGGAGACCTGTCTCGAAAAGACCAAAAAAAAAATGAGAATATTTTCTTTCTCTTGGGCTTTTCTTTTTCCATTATGTATAGCCCCTCTGTTTGGGGGTAACCATATAATTCCACCACTTAAATGAGAGTTCCCAAATGAAGAAATAAAGATGCCAGAAGACATCTTACAAATGTTCAACATTGTTGTTGTGGTGGCACACACCTTTAATCCCTAACACTCACAGAGAGGGGCAGAGGCAGGTGGATCTTGTGAGTTCAACGAGCCAGCCGGGTCCATAGAGTGAGTTCCAGGACAAGCTTGACTAAAGGGAGACCTGTCTCTCGAAAAGACCAAAAAAAAAAAAAAAAAAAGTCAACACTAAGAAATTAAGGAAATGCAAAATTAAAACCACTGCTTAGTATCTCTCACTCGCGTAGATGGATAGGATCCAGAAAACAAATAATACAAATGCTGGAGAGGTTGTGGGAAATGATATATGAGATAGATAGATGAAATGTATGTGCACCATGTGAAATGTATGGATATGCTATGCTCTCTCATATTATATTTATATGTGATCGTAATAAATAGCCTGAATGCAGAATAATACTGAGTAATATCCAGACCATCCTAAAGCAAGTACATGCACATCCATGTTTATTGCAGCTTCTTCACAATAGTGAAGAGTCTGGAAAACACCCAGATGCCCTCACTGATGAGTGGATTGTGAAAATGTGGTACATCTAACACAACGGAGTAACTCCTCAGTGGTATAGAAAGATGACATCAATGAATGTTGCAGGTAATGGATGGAACTCGAAGCCATTATGCTAAGATGAAGTAACATAGTCCCGAAAAACAAGAGTGGCAAATGGTTCTACCTCCTTGGAGTCATTTGTGGATGCTAACACCAATTCCCCAGTTGGTAGGCAAACTGAGCAACCTTACTGTTATATTTTCTGTTTTTTATGATTTTTTTTCAAAAAAAATTAAAAAAAAAAAACCCNGGAACTTTTTTTTTTTTTTTTGTCTTTTTGAGACAGGGTCTCCCTGTAGCCCCAGCTGTCCTGGAACTCACTCCATAGAGCAGGCTGGCCTTGAACTCACAAAGATCTGCCTGCCTCTGCCTCCCAAGTGCTAGGATTAAAGGCGTGTGCCATCACACCCGGCTATAAAGTAAATATCTTAACAGGCTCTAGAATAGATCCACCACTTACTTTCAGACTCTGTAATTACTGTGTATGAGTGGAAAGTATGTATGCATATTTTAGAGAAATATAAAATTAAAGGAGGAAAATGTGAATTCCTAAACATAAAAAAAGACTGAAGATGCAGGATAGTTATGGCAGATATGATCTGGGGTAGGGTGGGGGAAAGGGAAAGGGGAATATGTCTAAACTGAACTGAGAAATGATGTCTGAAATACACAAAACATCAATAAAAGCATTATAAACAAAAAGAAAGAAATTACTTAATTTTAAAATTGGGGATTTCACCAGTCTTTTTGATCTTTGTGATCTGTGGACTGAACAAATGTATGTGATTGGGCAATTGGTAAGTATAATTCCAACAAGGACAATCTTTAGATTTTAGCAAAATTATGGATATAGTGCATCTCACATTTTGAAGATACCAGGAACTATATGGTCTAATTATGTCTCATTATATAATAATGCTAAAACTTTAGACCACTTTTGGTTTAATATTATTACTCTTCAGGATGGAGTAAATTTTACTAATTCAAACAGAAAAAAAATCAATAACTTTTAAGAAAAAAATGGCATCTTTTTCACAGAAATAATACACTCCTTGATACTTTCTTACATCTTTATATTAGGAAAACCACCTTAGTTACCGATATAAAATTGCTTAATACATCTTTGTATGACACACATGAAGTAAGACCTAGAGGATGTCAATGGCAATGGACTTCAATTCAAATAACCACAGACTCTAACACTAGACTAATCCTTATTTAAATATCATGGTCTTGTGGTAATACTTTCCCCACTGATTGTGAAACCAAACACAAAACTTGGAAAGCCAAGAATCCCTAGATCTATAATGTATACTCGTGGAATTTTTATATGTGTATTACATGAATCTAATACAGGTATGTGTTCTAATTTGTTTTCAACTACTGTGACAAAACACTCTGACCAAAACCAACTTGGGGAGGAAAGGGTTTACTCAGCTCCCATCTCCCAGGACATAGTTCATCACTTAGGGAGCCCAACATAGGAACTCAGGGCAAGAACCTGGAGGAGGGAGCTGAAGCACTGACCTCCAGGATTTTTTTTTCCAGGATTTAACCTTTGAATGGTGATTGGACAAGATTTAATTAACTTATTCATACATCAACTATATATTTCAAATCTTCCCTGTCAGAAAGAGCTGACTTTTACTTCACATATCTCTCTTTTGAGGACTGCCACATTCTGAGGCAAGTGCCTGTCATTGTTACATGATGAGAGGTAAATTTAATGCCACTCACGAGCTTTATACAAGACACTGGAAGCCAGCTTATTCATGTAAACATACCGTGTCCACCCTTTCCATACAATATAACCCAATAATGCTGCCCTTAAAAGATAGGACTATTGGAATTCTTTGGAAACCTCATCACAGGGCTTATAATTTTGAATTTTCTAAGGATTATTTTGATATAGCTAAAAATTTCCCCCAATGATCTACCTTTTCTGATGCATTTCACCTACATGACTTTCCAACACAACATAAATGGTAGGTTGCTGCAATTTGACATTGCAGTTATAATCGCTGTTCCTTTACTTACCATATCTCAAGCCACACAGCTGCCAAACTGCTGACTATAATGAGTGAACACCAATGAGGGTAAGGATTGCTTTAAAACTTTTGTTTATGTCATATGTTAATGGCAAATAATGAAGTGGCCACGTTGATAATGACATACTTAAGAGCGACCATGGTTACAGAACAGAAAGACTGCAAGCAGATTCACCTTCAGGAATGCTGCAACTTACTACCAAGCCAGAGTATAACAAGGCCTTGGTTCTGACTTCATTCCCATGAATGTTCTTGAAAGTTTCTGTGCAGCTCTGTCTTTAGATCGACTTGTCATTCAACCAGCAGATATTTCTGGAGTTCCACCTGCGTCCTCTGCTCATGTATGTGTCTGGGAATTTCCCATAGATATTGCCTGCAAATACCCTCCTGGTTTTGGTGAGGTGCAAATTTGAAATGTGTGATCAGAATTATTGCTAATAAAGTTAATCTCTTATGAAAGGCATACTTTGGTCTGATATGTTTAACAATAGTGCCACCTGCCAGTGACCTTATTTTTCTGGCTGCTTATCTCACAACCAATATTAAAAAGATTTCCCAGTTTTTACTGTTTTCAATGAGAAAGACAAAATATGGATTGCAGCAATTTGATATGCTAATTCAAGTAATCCTACATTCATTAACAATCTTGAGTGGAGGACAAGTTTTCAGGTCCTGAGAGATTAAGGTTATGTACCCAGGTCACAAGCTGGGACCATAGGTCAGTGAGCTTGTTTACATTATAAACAGTAGTTTATTGGTGAAAGATAAGTACACGTCATCTGTCCAGAGTATATCAACATTGTGAAAGTCATTTTTACAGGACATAATTGGACACTGAGAATAGGGGGCTGAAGAAATGGCTCAGCAATTAAGAGCACTGGCTCCTTTTGCAGAGGATCTTCATTCTGTCCCCAGCACACACATGGAGGCCAAAAACTATAACTTTAGTTTCAGGGGATCTGACACTCTCTTTTGACATCTGTGGTCATTGCATGTGATACATGTAGGCAAAACACATATAAATATAAATATATATATTTATAAATATATATATATATAAATATATATATTTATATGTGTTTTGCCTACAAATAAATAGTTTTTTTTTAATTAACAGAGTTTATTTCCCGAGGTCATAATTTTGGTAGATATGTGATGTTTATATACGCATATTTTGGAACAATACAAATGGGAGTGAAGAACAGCAACATAAGGACTGGATCAAAGAATTGATTGATATACTTAAATTCTCCCTAAAGCAATAAACCTCTGCAGAGGTTTTTCTCTGCAGAGAAAAACTTTAAAAAGACTGAGAGAAAGATACAGGACATGTATGACAGAATGTATGAACTGGGGTGGGATAGGGGGCAGAGAAAGGGGGACATGTCTAAACTGGACTGAAAAATGATGTATGAAATACACAAAACATTAAGAGATCGAAATTAGAAAAATCGTTATGTTTTAGAAAAGTTAGATAATGACTTAAAGGTAAAACAGTAGTGTAAAATTGAGTATAAAACTGGCTATATTTTTTATTTCTTTCAAAATATATTGTTTGTAAATAATGTAGAATTTATTGATTAATCTTATATTCTTTCCAGTTAGTGATTGATAATAATAGGAGAATATGTCATACTTTCTAAGTGGATGTTGCAAGTTATTTTATAATCTGGTCCCTGACAATATTTTTAGGCTGTAGATTTATGGCATCTTCTGTACATATGTAATTGTAGTAGTCTTGTCAACCCAACCATTAGAAAATCCATCTTGTGCTTGTGTAGACTCTTAATTTTCTCTGAAAATTAGCTACCGTAAATTCCTCTTCTTTATTATAATTTAGTAACTTTCCAAATTCAGAAAGTTTTAGCAGCATTCTATAAATATTAGCTCACTACACGTTTTCTTTATATTTTCATGAATTTGATGTCTTTCTGTAAAATTTTCTTCACTTAAATTACTCCATAACATTTGCAAAAAGAAACATTGTGAAAGATGTGTTTATAAATTTTCCTTTTATAAATAATTGCAGTTGAATTTTTCATGATTTCACATTTTTGCTTATCTACAATATTTCAATCATTGTAATTATTGTGTATTGCATTTATGTAATTAGCATAAATATATGCAAATATAGGCATAATTCACACATGGAGTACAATACAATCTAGAATACATATGTATATACATGCATGGAATACATACTGATGAAAAAAGTCATTTTCTCTTTCTTTATCAATATACCTATGAGAGAAAAAAAGTTTGCTAACCTGGTATTTAGGCAACCTAGCAGAGAGAATACCTTAATGAACTGGACTTCACTTGGCTTGTGTTCCACACACCTCTCTTCTAACAATGTGCTTGACAACCTAGGACCCTCACCTCCATGTACTCTGAATGGATACCTCTCTCCTAATCAGGCAGTTAGCAACTAGGAGCACCACCTAATTTGTGCTGCACATAGACTGCCCTAGGAATAAGGAAATAAGTTTCTCTTCTAACAACGATCAAGGACATATTCTAATATATTCTGCTACATAATCAAATACAAAATGTAGGGAACCATTCTGGCCTAGACTAGTCTCGAGTATATGTGAAGTAATTCATATTGTCTTGAGCCGACTTTTACAGCAAAACAACTGTTTATCATTTTGTGCCTATGCATAATCCAGAATGGATATGTTTAAAATCATATGCATCATAGCAGTGTTATGAACAAAGGAAAAACAAAAACATTTGTATCTCAAATGTCAGTTATAACAGAAAACCACCCAAATTACTCCTTTTAACATTTAGGCCTTCCTTCCCCTAGAGCCATAAGAAACCACACAGTGACCTTCAGCCCTAAGTACTCTTTCACTCATATGACTGGCTTTTATTCTTGGCAGTTTATCTGCTCTTCACTATCATTTTTGTTCTGGATAACATTTCCTTACCACATGGAAACTTGTGTGCATCAGTTTTTCAATTTTTTTAAATAATCCTCAAAATTCCAAGAAGTACCCTGTTCATATACTGAGCACAGTAACAGTGTGGCAGGTCATGGTTCTGATTTACATATAGGAGTGATTGAATTTGATTGGCTGCAAGTTTCTGAGGATTCAGTAGAAGATCATTTGGCCACATTGGTTTGAGCATGTGGTAACACAGTATGTCAGAGAGGAAGTCTGTGATGGAGGAGGCTATTTTATCCTGGTGTCCAAGACACAATGGAAGAGAGAAGGACTCAAGGTCCAAGTGTAACATTCAAGGGCATGCTCCCAGTGACCTAAATCCCTTCTGTCTAGAACCTTTTTTCTTTTTTTTTTTTTTTTTGGTCTTTTTGAGACAGGGTCTCCCTGTAGCCCCAGCTGTCCTGGAACTCGCTCTGTAGACCAGGCTGGCCTTGAACTCACAAAGATCTGCCTGCCTCTGCCTCCCAAGTTATAGGATTAAAGGAGTGTGCCACCACTTTTCTATGGCTTCTATTAGCATCTAATAACAGCAGAATCTGGTGATCATGCCTTTTGGGTGGCTTTGTCAGATATTGAAATCTAAATCCTAACACAATACTTCATCTCTATTACTTTCAAAACTTTATCAGGAAGGCATGGTGGCACACGCCTTTAATCCCAGCACTTGAGAGGCAGAAGCAGGCAGATTTCTTTGAGATCAAGGCCAGCCTGGTCTACAGAGCAAGCTGCAGGCCAGCTGGGACTAAAGGGAGACCCTGTCTCAAAAATACGAAAAAAAAACTGTCATAAATTTACTTCCTGGATGCATAAATTTATTCATTTATATCTAGACAATGTTTGGTAAATTAAGAACAATTTTGGTTTATATCTTTTGATTTGTATTTAATGCTATGCGGCATTTCAGGTTGATTATGTGGCTTAAATTTTGGAAGCCATTTCACATTTCTGTCATTTCTAGTGCACTTTGACAAAAAATTTAATGAACACCACAGTTCATCTAGTTCTCCCTACTTCAGAACTCTTTTTTTTTTTTATCACAATTACATGTTATGTACAACAGAAATCTCAAGCCTGATGATGCAGAAATTCTTTCACCATTAATACACATAAAAAATTCTTTCTGTAAAAATTTCTTTATTCATAATAATATTATTTTATTGCAAACAGCCACACTGGCCTATTTCTGCTTCAGCTACTATCAACTAATCTATTTTTTTTTCTAGTAAAAGCTTCTTTTCCCACATGGTTTTTCTTCCATCTAGTCAACAGCAGAGTATTTGTTTCTAGGACAAATTTCTTATAATCCAGCAAATTTCACACACACAAAAATCACCTACAAGAGACGCCAAAGGATAAACTCAATTATTTTAATTAATCCAGTCAAGTTACCTGGCAGGTTCTGAGAGGAAAGTGACTCTACAGTGTATAATCATAGTCTCAGATATTAGGAAAAATTAATTCAACTTTATTCAACTTTTTAGCTTCCTGATGGCAAATATCATTATGAGTTTCCATTGTCTGATCTTGAATCAAAGGAATCCCCTTTATTTGGATCCCATCCATCATCTGTTTTTGCAAGTCACTGTGCTTGTTCTCTCCTCTGATTTCCATGAGCTCTTTTAGCAGATGAATGGGCTAGGGAAGCTGTTTGCTGGGTTTGACATTTGGGATACAAATACAGTGCAAACATTTTAGCTCTAAATAAAAAGTTATCTCTTCCAATGTGTGGAATAAAAATTCCTCCAAGGATGCCTTTCTCCCCCTCACCCTCCCCCCGCCCCAAGGGAGGAATCAGAAGGAAGATCTCACATGCTAGCATGGAGTGAATAGTCCTCAAGGATGCCCCACTGTAGGAATGAAACTTTGCTTGGCTTGAGGCAAGAACTTGTAAGATCTGTCCTGTAAGACCTCCGAGGAGAGTTATCTGATATCTCTCTGGGCATTCGGTTGCCTCTGTGAGTTATCTGTAGCTCTAGAAGGTGTGGGATATTACAATGTTTTCTTGCTTTGCCTCTCTTTGCAAAGTTCCAGGACTGGATGGCCCCTTCCCTTGAGGCATTGAGCAGAATGTCGCACCTCTGGTTTACCTGTTACACAAACAGGAGATCTGCAGCTCCCCTCCCTCCTGCCCCCACTTCCTTGCCCAGAGCACAGTAGCCTTCAATATATAAACATCACTGGCATGAATAAAACTGAGCTACTTTTCTCTTGGCTCTCTGTGTGTGAGCCTGTTCATTTTCCAGGGGTGATTTCCTGTGGTTCCCCCCCACCCCACCCCCTCTCCTTGCCAGAGCTAAACCTAGAGATTGTAGGCCTGCAGGCAGGGGACAGTCTTGAAGTTACCAGGGAGAGATGAACAGTGTGTGGAATGAGTCACACATGACTCAAAGACATTAAACTCCAGCACCCCACACCCTAAGGGAAGGGTCAGAATGAAGATCTCTGACAATGTTGTGGAACACAGAACTATGGAAATCCCCCAACATTGTTTTAGGGGAGGGGCTAGAGGCAGGCAGTATATAAACTGCTTCAGGGGTCTTGAGCTTTCTTTCATCAATTGGACTTCCTGGAGGAAGGTTGCCCAGTACATGCCTGAACTCAGAATTGAACTGGGGGAGGGGAGAGCTACAACTTGATTTGTAAGTGACATAAACGTCTGTGTAGGCTTGTGTCTTTTTTTTTTTTTCTAAATGGTGGTTTAAGGATTCTTTGTTTTGCTGGTCCTGGGAGCCAGGGCTGGGGGAGGCCCTCTATCTCTCTTCACAAGAAATAGTGGAATGTTGTTCTCATTCACTTTGTAGGTAAACTTGAGTTTGTAGGTAAGTTGGGTTTTTTCCCTAGACTGTAGTCTAAGGAGTATTTATTTATGTAAGCCTAACAGGAAATTGGAGAGGTAAGGCACCAAGTGGGTAGAAGGCTTCTGGGAGGAATTTCTGTAACAGTACAGGAAGCTCAGGTGTGGGGGAGGTAAGGCATGACATGGATGGATCCCTCCTGGAAGGAATTTCTGCTACACTTTGTAATTACTTAAAGCATCACTGGTATAGTCTCAAAATTACCATCATAAGAAAGGAATCTATAGGAAAATGGTTATATTTGAGCTATGTTTTAGGTTAGGCATTGTTCACAATATTTAGCCTTAAATTGAAATGCTTTGGGGCTTGATCTCCTCAAACAGATTACAACTGTTATCTACATCCCTCATTATTTTTCTGATTTTTTTTTCTTCTCGTAGTTTGGAAAACATATATCACTTTGATTTTGGATTTATATGTGATATTCAAGTAGAATATTAAAAATATAGTCTGAAAAATGTTACTAGGTTATTGAGTGATTTAAGTATAAGATTAGCATTCTGTGTTATCCATTGTATAGCACCCCAGGGAGCCTGATGTGGAAAAGAATGTGTTTACTCCTCTTTCCTAACTTGAAATTTCTTTAAAAATGCCTTAGAGAATACAGCAAAGAGATTAAATTTTCATCTTTGTTGAGCACTAAATTCCATCTGGTTTGAAATAAGGATTATAAAATTGAAATTACTTTTCTGTTCAATGTTGCTATTAACATTCAAGAAAGTTTAATAAGAACATTCATTTAACAATGTTAGTGTTGAGAAACCATGTAAAATAGTTTTTTTTTTCTTATGTCTAGTTACAAACAAGATGTGAAATTCAAAATGTGTGTTATACAGGGTTTTGATTCCATGTGTTTCTTTGTAATGTTGTGATATATGTTCGTTCATTAATATTGAGTTTTCTCATCAATGTTTTCTTTTGTTACATGATATCCTACAGATTCATTCATAATGCTACTATACCAACATTATGATAACCTAAAAAATAGCCTGACTCTGAAATTTATTTTTAAAAGTGGACCTGAACTCTGAGGACACTTGTTCTCTTAATGTGTCTTGGAACCATCTATCTCCTAGAGCTGTGTTGATGGAACTGTCTTGCTGGAACTCTGCTCCTAGAACTGTGTCCTGAGTTAAGCCCTACTCGTAATTTTATGCAAAATGTTTTTTCCATCTTCGATTGTGGTAGTACAAGCTTGGCTATACACTAATCTTTACAGACCATCTGACCTTTTACACCTAGCTGTCATCCTTCCCAAACTCCACTCTTGGCAGTAGAGAAGGATTGCCTTCTTTCAGTGCTTTAATATGTTAATTTTCAAGCATAGGCACATTCATTCATTACCTTTTTGGGTAGAAATGGAATCCAAGGCCAAGGTCATAAGACACTAGAGCACATGGATTTGCTGGGGTTACTTAGAAGTGATTAGTCAAGATTATGTTCATTTATAAAAGTCATTCTCACAATAATGATTCTGATGTGTGTTTTCTTGAACAATAACTAGAATTTAGATCAACATGTCAAATATTTCACTGTCTGCATAACACTGACTTTCTAAGTATTCCTAGGGTACACATTTGTATTAGTCAGGGTTCTCTAAAGAAACAGAAGCAACAGGATGAATATATATAACTATATAAAATTTATTAAATTGCTCACGTGACGGAGCTCAACAGTAGCGCCGAACTGGAGAGGCCGGGAATCCAGGGAACTGCTCAGTCCGCAAGGCTGGATGTCTCAGGAGTCCCAGTCTAGTTCTGAAGGCCCGAATGCATTCCAGGAGATCTGCCAGTCTCAGTACACGCTGGGATCCGAAAGGTTGATCACCGCAGCAAGATAAACTCACCAGATGAGAGAAGCAAGCCGCAGGAGGAAAAAAAAGGGACCAGCTCCCTGCTGCCGTGGCCTTAAATACTGCCTGCCGGCAGAAGGTAACACCCACATTTGGGGTGGGCCATCCGGGTTGAGGTGGTCCAATCAGAAGACCCTTTTCTCTTATTTGTTCCTTAGTCCAGTCAAGTTGACACCCAGGATTAACCATCACAAGTCCACCCCTTGTCAACTTGACACCCAATAAATAGCCTCTGCTTAAATGTCAATTGCAAACGATGGCAGGGTCATAATTCCACCTAACATGTTATAAGTATCTCATGTGCAATAGCAAAGCATTATATCTTAGAGTAGGTGGTAATGTCCTTGAGAAGAACTTAGTCCTTCAGTATCTAATAACCTAAATATGACAACACTTAACACATATCTCAGTTGCACATTCAAAGGGGAACACAAGTATCCACTTAATATACATACATATATATATATATATATATACATATATAAACAAGCACATTCTTAACCAAATAGGACGAAGGTTAATATCTATTATAATCCACGTTTCTGCAACTGGTCCCGTGGCTTCAGCTGATATTTATGACTACCTTCTTCTACTACCCATTCTGTATTTCCTCCGCCATCAGCAAGCACCTCTGCAGGTCTTGGCTCTTTCCCTGGAGGAGTGACCCATACCTTCATCCCTGAAGGGTCTGGGCCATTTATTGTCCTGTCTGGTTTGGGTTGTTGGAGTTTCCCATTGACCTTAATCATAGGACATGGTAGCACCAGAAGGCGCCCTACAGCATCTCCTGCCTTCCAGACATAATCTTCCTTGCCCCCATTGTGGAGAAAAAGTCCAATTTCCCCATGGTAGTCTGGATCAATCACTCCTCCTACTACTGTTATTCCTTCCTTAGCCTGTTGGCTTAAAGGCAGTAGAAGCCCGAAGTGGCCAGGGGGAAGTCTTAGCTTCCAGTTCAATAGAACGTTTGCTGTATCTCCTGGCAAAAGCACTCCCCCCATTGGAGCCAAAACGTCTAGACCAGCAGAACGCAAGGTCGTGGGTACAGGAAGCAAAAATTTTCCTACTGGGTCACTAGGGGTGATAGTGAGTGGAATCATTCCCACTTCCACCCCTTGGTTCCTGGACCCATGAATTCTGGCTATAGGAGAAACAGTACCATATAGTGGACGCTGATTCAAAGCATATACTGCTTGCTGGAGAACCTTGCCCCAGCCCTCCAGGGTATTGCTACCTAATTGGCGCTGTAACTGTGTCTTCAAGAGGCCATTCCATCGTTCTATCAAGCCAGCTGCTTCTGGGTGGTGGGGAACATGGTAAGACCAGTGGATACCATGACCATGGGCCCACAGTCGCACTTCTTTGGCTGTGAAGTGAGTTCCTTGGTCAGAAGCAATGCTGTGAGGAATACCATGACGGTGGATAAGGCATTCCGTAAGTCCCTGGATGGTAGTTTTGGCAGAAGCATTACGTGCAGGAAAGGCAAATCCATAACCAGAATAAGTATCTATTCCTGTAAGAACAAAACGCTGTCCCCTCCATGATGGAAGTGGTCCAATGTAGTCAACCTGCCACCAGGTTGCTGGCTGGTCACCCCGGGGAATAGCACCATATCGGGGGCTCAATGTTGGTCTCTGCTGTTGGCAAATCTGGCACTCGGCAGCAGCTGTAGCCAGATCAGCCTTAGTGAGTGGGAGTCCATGCTGTTGAGCCCATGCATAACCTCCATCTCTGCCACCATGACCACTTTGTTCATGGGCCCATTGAGCAACAACAGGGATAGCTGGAGAAAGAGGCTGACAATCCACAGAACGAGTCATCCGATCTACTTGATTATTAAACTCATCCTCTGCTGAGATCACCTTTTGATGAGCATTTACATGAGACACAAGTATCTTCACATCCTTTGACCATTCAGAGAGCTCTATCCACATACTTCTTCCCCAAATGTCTTTCTCACCAATTTTCCAGTCATGCTCCTTCCAAGTCCCTGACCATCCAGCCAAACCATTGGCTACAGCCCATGAATCAGTATATAATCGAACCTCTGGCCATTTCTCCTTCCAGGCAAAATGCACAACCATGTGCACTGCCCGAAGTTCTGCCCACTGTGAAGACTTTCCTTCACCAGTGTCCTTTAGGGTTGTTTCAGAAATTGGCTGTAATGCTGCAGCTGTCCACCTCTGGGTGGTGCCTGCATAGCGTGCAGAACCATCAGTAAACCAGGCCCTAGTCTTCTCTTCCTCAGTCAACTGATCATAGGGCAAACCCCATGAAGCCATAGGTGCATGCTTAAGCCCAGGAGACATTGTAACAGGAGTGGGAACCATAGGCATTTGGGCAACTTCTTCATGTAGCTTGCTTGTGCCCTCAGGGCCTGCCCGGGCCCTGTCCCGTATGTACCACTTCCATTTGACAATGGACTGTTGCTGTGCACGTCCTACTTTATGGTCTGGTGGGTCAGATAACACCCAGCTCATGATGGGCAGCTCAGGTCGCATGGTGACTTGGTGGCCCATTGTCAAACGTTCAGTTTCCACTAAGGCCCAATAGCAGGCTAAGAGCTGTCTCTCAAAAGGAGAATAGTTGTTTGCAGATGAAGGTAGAGCCTTGCTCCAAAATCCCAAGGGCCTCCGCTGTGATTCCCCTATGGGAGCCTGCCACAGACTCCAGACAGCATCTCTATCTGCCACTGATACCTCAAGCACCATTGGGTCTGCTGGATCATATGGCCCTAGGGGCAGAGCAGCCTGCACCGCAGCCTGGACCTGTTGAAGAGCCTTTTCCTGTTCCAAGCCCCACTCAAAGTTTGCTGCCTTACGAGTCACCTGATATATGGGTCGTAGTAACACACCCAGATGAGGAATGTGCTGCCTCCAGAATCCAAAAAGACCCACCAGACGTTGTGCTTCTTTCTTGGTGGAGGGAGGGGCCAGGTGCAACAACTTATTCTTTACCTTAGAAGGAATGTCTCTGCATGCTCCACACCACTGAACTCCTAGAAACTTCACCGAGGTAGATGGCCCTTGAATTTTAGTTGGATTTATTTCCCATCCTCTCATGCGCATATGCTTTACCAACAAGTCTAGGCTAGCTGCTACCTCCTGTTCACTGGGTCCAATCAACATAACATCATCAATATAGTGGACCAGTGTGATATTTTGTGGAAGAGTCAGGCGATCAAGATCCCTTCTAACTAAGTTATGGCACAACGCTGGAGAGTTAACATACCCCTGAGGTAAGACAGTAAAGGTATACTGTTGGCCTTGCCAGCTGAAAGCAAATTGCTTCTGGTGGTCCTTATGAACCGGTATTGAGAAAAAAGCATTGGCCAGATCAATAGCTGCATACCAGGTACCAGGAGACATATTAATCTGCTCGAGTAAGGACACCACATCTGGTACAGCGGCTGCAATTGGTGTCACTACTTGGTTGAGTTTTCGATAGTCAACTGTCATTCTCCATGATCCATCTGTCTTTTGCACAGGCCAAATTGGAGAGTTAAATGGAGATGTGGTAGGAATCACCACCCCTGCATCTTTCAAATCCTTGATAGTGGCATTAATCTCCGCAATCCCTCCAGGGATACGATACTGTTTTTGGTTCACTATTTTCCCTGGTAGAGGCAACACCAATGGTTTCCATTTGGCCTTTCCAACCATAATAGCCCTCACTCCACAGATCAGGGAACCAATGTGGGGATTCTGCCAATTTCTAATTATATCTATCCCAATTATACATTCTGGGACTGGGGAAATAACTACGGGATGCGTTCTGGGACCCACTGGGCCCACCGTGAGTCGGACTTCAGCCAAAACTCCATTTATCACCTGACCTCCATAGGCCCCTACTTTAACCGGAGGGCCACAATGCTTTTTAGGGTCTCCTGGGATCAGTGTCAACTCAGAACCAGTATCCAATAGGCCTCGAAAAGTCTGATTATTTCCTTTTCCCCAGTGTACAGTTACCCTAGTAAAAGGCCTCAGGTCCCTCTGGGGAAGGACAGGAGGAAGGCAAACAGCATAACTCTTTGGTATTGTGACAAGGTCCTTCCTCACTGGAACCCGGCCACCCCTTCATTCAAGGGGTTCTGGGTCTGTGAACTGTCTCAAGTCTGGAAACCGGTCAACTGGGCGGGATTCGCTACTCCTAAAATCAAATGTTGACTTCCTGTCATTCGTTCTAGAGCTTTTCTGCTTATACAGATCAAATAAAAACTTAGTAGGCTTCTTATGTATTTGGTTCCTGGGAACACCATGATTAATTAGCCAGTTCCAAAGATCATTTCGGGTCATGCCATTATAGGTATTGTTTTGCCTTTGCCACCCATTATGATAATTACTGTAACTACGCTCATCTGGCCTTCTGCGATTCAGTGCTGCCACCTGACGCCTACCCTGAGGTCCTGTTAGACCTACTACGTGTACATTTAATTTATGCAAACGAGCCACAACTTCTCTAACTGTAAGATCTGGCATAAGAAATAGAGCAAAAACAAAGCTCTTCAAATGTTCTGGTGTCTCTCTCAGTACTTTCCATCTTATAAATTCAGTGAGTGGCATGTCCTCTGGGTCCTCATATTGTGGAGAATGTGGTTTTACACTTCGAATCCACTCGAGCATGCCCATCTGCCTGACCCTCACAATCCCTTCATCAATACTAAGCCAAGGAATATCAGGCATCTCTAACTCGCTGTTAGTAGGCCATGTTTTAATAAATACATCAGCCAACCATTCAAATAAACTTTTAACACCTTTTTTAACTGCTCGAGCTTCCATGTTAAACCTAGAATCTCTACTCAGTGGGCTCATATCGATAAACTCAGTATGATCCAATTTTATATTCCTTCCACCATTATCCCACACCCTTAAAATCCATTCCCACACATATTCCTTAGGCTTCTGCCGGAATGAATCAGCAAACTCATTAATTTCTTTAGTAGTATATCGCACCTCCTCGTGGACCACACTTTCTATCTCACCTTGAGGGGCTTGCTTAGACTTCAATCTGGTTATAGGTCTAGAGGCAACAATTGTTGGGCCCTGAGGGACATCAGCTCCCACTGGGAGGGGGGGATTAATTTCCTCAGGCAAGGGTGGGGAGGAGGGATCTGCAGGGTGTGGATTCTCTGCTGAGGGTGGGGAGGTTAATTCCTCAGATAAAGAAAATCCCTCAGAATCCGAGGGTTCAAAATCCTCATCATCATAGTTCTCCCACACATCTCCATCCCAAGTTTCAGGGTTCCACCCTTTCCCCACCAGTGCTCTCACTTTAACTGCTGACACTTTTCGTGGCTGGGAATTAAATTTGCGTTGTAAATCAGCCAACCGTATAATAAGGGCTCCAGCTTGATTTTCTGCTGCTTTAGCTCTTTGGCTGCTGGAGAGAAGATTCTCTTCCAGAGCACACTTGGAAACCTTTAAACTGTTGTTTCGAATCCGGAGCTGGTCATTTTTATCACCGAGCTCCATATTTTCGTCTAACAGTTTATCCAGACATGCTAGGAGCAACAAGGCAACATCATTATTTTCCTGATTTTTCTGCAATTTCTCGAACGTTTTATATATAGAGTCACTAAATTCCTTGCTTCTCACAAGAGGTGAGTTAGGTGAGTCAAATGGATCTATCTTCATAATTAGATCAAATAGTCTGCACCAAGGATTATCATTCCTCTTCATGCCACCAGGAGAGCCTTCAGTAACTCTAGGCTTCATTGGGTTGGAGAGCTGGCTCCAGAGGCTACCAAGCCCACTAAAGAAATTCATCCTTTCAATTCTGTTTCTCTAGAACCACTTCTGGTACCAAAATCTGTATTAGTCAGGGTTCTCTAAAGAAACAGAAGCAACAGGATGAATATATATAACTATATACAATTTATTGATTTGCTCACGTGACGGAGCTCAACAGTAGCGCCGAACTGGAGAGGCCGGGAATCCAGGGAACTGCTCAGTCCGCAAGGCTGGATGTCTCAGGAGTCCCAGTCTAGTGCTGAAGGCCCGAATGGATTCCAGGAGATCTGCCAGTCTCAGTACACGCTGGGATCCGAAAGGTTGATCACAGCAGCAAGGCAAACTCACCAGATGAGAGAGAGGCAAGCCGCAGGAAGAAGGAAAAAGGACCAGCTCCCGCTGCCGTGGCCTTAAATACTGCCTGCCGGCAGAAGGTAACACCCACATTTGGGGTGGGCCATCCGGGTTGAGGTGGTCCAATCAGAAGACCCTTTTCTCTTATTTGTTCCTTAGTCCAGTCAAGTTGACACCCAGGATTAACCATCACAACATTAAAAGTAGGTTTCCAGTCAAGAGAGGTTGCACTTTTGTAAATATTTTTATTAAATTCATTCATCAAGTCCCTCTGTTCCAATAGATATTTCTAAAACTATCATTTTGTAATCTAGACAAGGAAAATTGCCACACCCAAGGTCTTCCTCTTGTAGACATTGTCTGTGATGGTATTTGGACATGTATGCATTCTAAGGAGGTATTTTATAGAATATCTCTCAGGACTGGAGTGATAGGATATTTTTCATGATTCCTGGGACAGCAGAATTTTGAAGTGAAGACTGGAGATGTAGAGTGCTATTCTTATCACATCTTATCAAAATCCTTTCAAAATAACTACACTCCTGAAGCTAAGCTTAGCTGCGTTGACATTGCCTGTTTGTCCAATGTGTTTTTTCATTGTTTCTCTTTTTACAGTATGCCCTTCTGACAGAGGTACACCTATCCCTGAAAGGGTGATAGGCTATTCCACTGAGGGCACAGAATCTGTAGAAACTATAAGGAATTCTTTTTTAACATTAGAAAACTTGTCAGTTTTGTTTTACGTGTATCAGTGTTCTGCCTGCATGTATGTAAATATACCGTATGAATGCAGTGTCTATGGAGGCAAGAAGAAAGCACTGGAGCCACTGGAATCATAGTTACACATAATTGTTAACTACAGTGTTGGTACTCTGAACTGATCCAAGGTACCCTACAAGAAGAAATAGTGTCCTTAACTGCTTAGTCATTGCTCTAGCCCCCAGGAATTTTTCTGCACAGGAAAGCAATCTCTTATATACCATCTGTTTTTACTTTTTTTTTTTTTCTGTATGTGTATGAATGTACTGTCTGCATGTAGGTTTGTGCACCTGTGTCGTGCAATGCCACAAAGGTCAGAAGAGGGTGTCAGATTCCCCTGGAACTGGAGTTCTCCTGGAATTGGAGTTTCAGACGGTTCTCAGCCTCCCTGTGGGTGCTGGGGATCAAACTCAGGTCCTCTGTAAGAGCGGTCAGCACTCTTAACTGATAGGCCATCTCTCCAGCCCCATTTTCACTTTTGTAATATACTTTTATTGATGTTTTGTGTATTTCAGACATCATTTTTTTCAGTTCAGTTTAGACGTATTTCCCTTTCCCTTCCTCCCACCCCACCCTAGTTCATGCATTCTGCCATACATATCCTGCATCTTTCTATCAGATTTTTTAAAGTTTTTCTCTGCAGAGGTTTACTGTTTGGGGCAGAATTTAACTATATCAGTCCGTTCTTTGACCCAGTCCTTATGTTGTTGTAGTTCCCTCCCAATTGTATTGCTCCAAAATATGCCTGTAAAAATGTCATATATGTGCCAGAATTATGTCCTCCAGGAATAAACTGTATGTTAACTCTGATATATGTTTAGGAGTTCACGTTTTTCCCTTTAATTTTATGTTACTCTAAAATATGGATATATAACTTCCACCCATATACATTAATTACCATGTCTGAAAGTATGTGGTAAGTTAATTCTAGGGCTCATTAAGAGATTCACATTATGCACCAAAAAGGTCATAAAAGACTGAGAAAAAGATGCAAAACAGGACTTGTGTATGACAGAATACATGAGCTCTGACAGGGGGAGGGGGACCATGAGGGGTGGGCATGGAGAATGAGTCTAAATTTGATTAGGAAATGTATGAAATGTGCTCAATAAAAATTTTTAAAAAGAGATTCACTTTATAACATCACTGTTGCTTTCAGATAGAAAGAAATATAACAATAATATTGCTCAGCTTGCCCTTCAATTTGGGGGATTTGGTACCAGCATCCACAAATGAGGGAAACCATCCCCCATTTGTTTCTTTGGGACTGTGTTACTTCATTTAGCATAATAGCTCCAAGTTCCATCTGTTTACCTTCAAAGTTCATGATGTCAGCTTTCTTTACTGCTGCAAAGAACTCCATTGTATAGATGTACCATATTTTTGTTATGCAGTCTTCAGTTGAGGGGCATTTGGGTAGATTCCAGCTCTTCACTATTGTGAAGAGAGCTGCAATAAACATAGATGTACATGTATCTTTGCAGTAGGATGAGTCTTGAGGGCATATACCTAGGAGTGGTATGGCTGGGTCAGGTGGTAGTCTCATTTTGAGCCTTTGAAGAGTTCTCCACACTGTTTTCCACAGTGGTTGTAAGAGTTTACATTCCCACCAGCAGTGGATGAGTGTTCCCCTTTCCCCACAACCTCTCCAGTATTTGGTGTCTTGTTTCCTTGATCTTAGCTAGATCTTAGCTTATTGGAGTAAGATGATATCTTACCAGTCATCTCAATTGATGCAGAAAAAGACTTTGACAGGATCCAGTATCCCTTCATGTTTAAAATTCTAGAGGAAATCGGACTGAAGGGAACATTCTTAAATATATCAAAGCCATATACAAAAACCTCACAGCCAACATCATCCTAAATACACCATTTCTTTGCTTAGTTAATTGGTAATATTATCATGAAATTTTACCCATTTCTCTCTAATTTTAGTTACAACAGAATACGGTTTCATTCACTTTTTCACATTTTGCCAGCTCTGTCACTGAGAGCACTTTGCCTCTCTTTCTGACAGAATTTGATCACCATGGGAATTTTTGTATTTTTTTTTTCCAGTACAAGATGTTCCAGAACTGCCTTGTAAATTTTATGCCTTGGACCAACCAATTCTTTAACAAGCCTTGAATCTTTTATTGGAGAATACCAGAAAACAATAGGTGAGTGTGGATGCCATTGTTATTTCTTGGTATCCTGGGTTGTCACAATGGACCACATAGGTGCATATTTATGAGAACTCCCTTTAGGATGCTTCTATATGAGCAGCTTCAGGGTGCAATAAAACTATATCACTATTTGATGGGCTTAAAACAGAACAAATGTGTTTTCTAACCATGCTAAAAGCACAAAATACAAAATCAAAGTATCAGCAGGCACATATTCCCTCAGGAAAGTTACAGGGTAAGATTTTCCTTGGTTGTTTCCAGGTTTTGGTGATTTGCTGGATATACTTTATCTAGAGCATGTCTTTCTCTGAGGATTGTGGGAAAACTTTGTTAAGATGGGTTGCATTCTAAGCCAATGGGACCTCCCTGGCCGCACCCATGTGGTGGGATATAGTGATGAAAATTTAGGATTTGGTTTTGAGAATTGAGTCATGCTGGATATTTAAGCAGACATCTTGCAATAAAATCTCTCTCTGCATTTGGACCTCAACATGTGTCTACGTGGTGTGCTGTCCTGCACGTGTTTTACCACATGGGTTGTCCTGGGATTAAGTGGGCCCCGCCACAAATCTCAGCTGCATACCTACAAAAGGTGTCACAAAACGTGGGGTATGGAGACCAGTTTGGTAAGCTAGAATCTCTGCAAGATGGGATATGAAAACTTTAAGGAAGCTATGTTTCGGGAGGAATTGTTTTGTGATGTATGGCATGTGTTTGCTGACTGTGTGCTGTGATTTGCTGTGGCTGTTGTGTTTCAAGTTGTGGCATGGAGTTTAGCAGCTCCAAATCAGTGAAGGCATGGACTAAGGATGGATGCAGAGGGAATTCTCATATTGACTCTGCTGGTGCACCTGTGGATGGCGCTGATGGAGACTTGGCCTGTGTGCCAGAGACCCTTTCTCTGATAGGCTTTGGGAAGCTTTCATTCTCTTGTGGGTTTTTACCCACTCAGCAGGACATGATTATGGGGCCCGTTGGTGCTGTTTTGGCTTCCCTGGATTGGGGGCATCTGTTGCTTCCCCAGTCTTCCCAGGTGGTGTGTATTCAGAGAAATTGTGAGAGGAGCCCTTCCTCTCCCATCCACTTGCCTTCTAGAGGTTTTGAAATGGGCCTGGAACCTGCCCTGAAGCCTGGGGTCTGACCCCTAAGAGAAGTCCCGGCTTCTGCCTTCTGGCCACAGTTCAGGTGGTGAAGGTCACAGATGCTGGAAGGATGGGCATTCCCATGGAGCAAGCAAGCATTTTGCGGCAAGCCTTCCATAGAGGTGTTCATTTGCACCTTTGCACAGGCAGGCTTGGGTTGTAGGGGAAACCACCCAGGAATTAATCTACCAACATTGGTTTGCATGGAAGCTTGTGAAAAGCCAGCCACAGTCTAAATGTTTTTTTTTTAATTTTTTAAAATTTTATTTATTTTTATATGTGAATGAATGTACTGTCTGCATGTAGGTTTGTGCACCCATGTCGTGCAATGCCACAGAGGTCAGAAAAGGGTATCAGATTCCCCTGGAACTGGAGTTCTCCTGGAATTGGAGTTACAGACGGTTCTTATCTGCCATTTGGGTGCTGAGGATTGAACCTGGGTCCTCTGCAAGAGCAGTTGGTGCTCTTAACAGCTAGGCTATCTCTCCAGCCCCTAAATGTTTTTTTTTTTTTAAGTGTCCTCCTTAAAAATGTTTCTGTAAATAGTGTTAAATAGTGTAAAATAGCGCTTAATTCTGCTGGTTTCCTTTTGTCTGCTAAACTTTCCCCAAGATGTCTTCTAGAGGCCAGTCTTCTATGATGCAAATTGATCTTGTAAATTCCAGGCTTGGTGGTGGCCCATGTCTTTAATCCAAATGAATGTCTGTGAGTTTGGGGCAGCCTAGTCTACAGAGTGACCTCCCTGCCAGCTCTGACTGGGAGAAAGCCCTGCCTTGAAAAGACCAAAGGCAAAATATGAAGCTGTTACATTTTTCAGTTTGTAGCTGTTTGTAAATACTCTGGTTAATCTCTTCCAATGTTTGTTCTGTGCCCCTCTCCTGCTCTGGAAACAGCGGCTTTATAGTATTCTGTGTTTCACTGGGAAGCATAAAGTCTCAGTCACTTTTGCCCTGGGGCAGTCTTTCATTGTTTTAAAGGTGCAGCATTGATTCCAATACTCCGGAAAAAGACTGTGGACCTCTGCAAAGACTCAAGCCCAACCTTAATTGTGTAAATGACCTCTTTTCATTGAACAATAATGTTTCATCAAACAATAATGTTTCATCAAAAAAATTTCATCAAACAATAATGTGGCTTTCTTCTCTTGCAGGTCAACCTAACAAATCTTTCTTATGTATGTATGTATGTACGTCTGTGTGTAAGTATGTATGTGCACATGCACACGTGTGTATGGATGTGTGTCCTTGTGTTGTAAGTATATTTTAATGTTAACAGCCATGATACCTGTCAGGGTGTGAGCTCCAGAAGTCCATTGGAATGCAGAGACACCTAAGACCAGAGGTCCAAAACCTGCTCTACAGGCATGGCCTTTGGTTATGCTAAAGCAGGCCACCCCTGATTACTCAGGAATCTTCCACCTCGCCCCTCACCCTTCAGAAGCCAGATTCCAGACTCCGACCCACCCCCTCTCCCCCTGAATCCCATCCCCACCTTCTCCCTTAAATTCCCAAGCCAGACACCATTCTGGGCTTGGCTCCTTCTCTCCCCTAAGCCTAGCCCGGGCTACTCTGAATTAAACTTTGCTCCGAAGAACTCAGACCTCGTGGCTTTTCATTCCGGGGGG
>VZQC01001350.1:1605320-1651000 GCA_009823505.1 Rhizomys pruinosus
GCCCCTTTTCCCTATAGGAACAAAAGGCTGGAATGTCAGGGTGTGAGCTCCAGAAGTCCATTGGAATGCAGAGACACCTAAGACCAGAGGTCCAAAACCTGCTCTACAGGCATGGCCTTTGGTTATGCTAAAGCAGGCCACCCCTGATTACTCAGGAATCTTCCACCTCGCCCCTCACCCTTCAGAAGCCAGATTCCAGACTCCGACCCACCCCCTCTCCCCCTGAATCCCATCCCCACCTTCTCCCTTAAATTCCCAAGCCAGACACTATTCTGGGCTTGGCTCCTTCTCTCCCCTAAACCTAGCCCGGGCTACTCTGAATTAAACTTTGCTCCGAAGAACTCAGACCTCGTGGCTTTTCATTCCGGGGGGGAGCGCGCCATAACCTTACAATACCAGTAAAAACATTGCCTCTGAGTTGGAACGTGGCCCTTCCTTCTCAAGACACAAATTTATATTAAACAGCCAAAACATAATTCAATTTCAACAAAGGTTATGGGTTATGTAGTAAAAAATTTTAAATAGGGGCTGGAGAGATGGCATAGAGGTTGAGAGCGCCAACTGCTCTTACAGAGGACCCAGGTTGGAACCCCAGCACCCACATAAAGGCTGAGAACCATCTGTAATGGTTCTAGAAGAACTCCAGTTCCAGGGGAATCTGACGCCCTCTTCTGACCTCCATGGCATTGCATGACACAGGTGCACAAACCGACATGCAGACAATACATTCATCCACATAAATAAAAAAAAAATTAATGGATCTACACTGCCACCTACTGTTTACGCCCTTTCAACATCTAAAACAAAGATACAACCAGGTTTTCATTGTATTAAAGTGTTAATAAATTTTTGGGTCTTTGGCAATAAAAAAGAAAAAATAAAAAAATTTAAAAATTTAGAAAATAAAAAAAACTGAATTCCCATTAACATCATTGCAGAATTCGCAGCCACCATTTTTTTGAATTATTGCTTGCATACAGGCTAAGACAAGCCTGAATTTCATTCAGATGACCAGTGGGTAGCTGGTGTTGAGGCCTGCATTTCATTTGGGTGACCAGTTGGCTGGAAAAGGGTTCCCTTTGCTGACCACCAACCTGGGTAGCTGGTGTGAAATTCCTGTCCTGGCTTTGGGCAGGTGGAAAGTCATGGCCAAGAGTGGGAAACGTGTCTCATTGTCCCAGGCTAAGGACCTGAGAAGGAAGTTACCTCTCCAATCAGGTTACAGGAGTAACCAACTGACCTTTGCGCCTAGGGGTCAGTTCCCCACAGTGACCACAAAGTGGGCACTGTGTCCCCCTTCCCTTAGCATGGCTGCCCTGAACCTGCTTGTGACAAAGGAAGCTTCCTAGAAGCTCCCACAAAAAAAAAAAAAAAAAAAAAAAAAAAAAAAAAAAGATGGTAATAATGGTAACAACATTTCATGGGGCATATTAACTAATGGGCATAATAACTGTAAAAGAAAATTTTATTAAGAGCTAGATATTGGAAAATCTTTATAACAGGTTTTCATGGCAGGCCTGGAGAAGGCCAAGATCTTGGAGGAAGATAGTCATTAAAATCCACTTTGCAAGGTTTACAGTTTGAAATGGTACATTTTAAAATAACATATATTTATATAGAGAGGTGTTTCAGTAGAGATTTATACAGAAATACAAAATAAACCATATAAGTTAATAGACTTGATTTCTCTGAAGTCATAGTCTAGTCATATAGTTTTTTTGTTAACTTATTTTTTTAATTTATATATACATATATATTATCATATCTATACCTGTGTCCCCCCTATCCCTCCACCCCACCAGAGCTCATGCATTCTGCCAAACATGCTTTTCATCTCTTTCTCAGTCTTTCTCAATATTCTCCATGTGGAAGTTGACTGTTTCGAGCCAAAGTTCACTGTTTCAGTCAGTTCTTTGATGCAGTCCTTTCTGTTGTTGTTGTTGTTGTTGTTGTTGTTGTTTCCAATATGCATGACTCCCTACTGCTTTGGACAATAGCTCAAGGGGCCATGCACAAGAAATACTTACAACTAGGTAATTGGCACTAGCATCCACAGATGAGGGATACAATACATTGTTTTTCTGGGACTGTGTTACTTCACTCAGCATGATGTCCTCTAGCTCCAGCCATTTTCCTGCAGAGCTCATGATGTCATCTTTTTTTTTCATGATTATAATTAAAATTTATTTTTGTTGCTTTATAGTGCTACAATTTGTAGTTTCTGAGTACTAGAAAGAATACACACACACACACACACACACACACACACAGAGTTTTCTCCAGGGTATGTTAAACTGTGGAATTCCTAGTTGGCAGATATTTTTTTGTTAATGGTAGCAAATATATCATTAGGTTTATTAGGTAAAGGCAAATCGTTCTCTAAAATGATTATAGAGATTTTATTCCCACAGCAATGTTGCTTTACAAAATTATGATCATTTGGTAGTGCTGGGGTTTTAATTTTTGCCAGTGTGGTGGATTTATGATGTTAAGGCATTATAAAAGTTTTGGTTTTTACTTACTGAATTATTAAAAGTTGAGTGTTGCTTTGTATGTTTATTGACCATTTGAAGTTCCTGTTTTGTAAATTGCCTATTTAATTCTTTATTGGCTATCCCCCTCCTGTTACTTTGGCTTTTTTTTCTTTGGATGTCATCTTTCTTTACTGCTGCATAGTACTCTATTGTGTAGAAGTACCACATTGTCTCTATCCACTCATCAGTTGAGGGGCATTTGGGTTGGTTCCAGCTCCTTGGTATTGTGAAGAGAGCTGCAATAAACATGGCCCTGCATGTATAGCTGCAGTGGGGTGAATCTTGAGGGTACATGCCTGGGAGTGGTATGGCTGGGTCAGGTGGCAATTTCATTCCAAGTCTTACAAGGGTTCTCCACACTGCTTTCCATAGTGGCTGCAGGAGTTTACATTCCCACCAGCAGTGGATGAGTGTTCCCCTTTTGCCCACAACCTCTCCAGCACTTCATTTGTATTCTTGATCCTAGCCAGTATTGTTGGAGTATGATGCTATCTTAAAGTGGTTTTGATTTGCATTTCCTTAATGATTAGTGATGTTGAACACTTTTTAAGGTGTTCCTCAGCCATCTCTAATTCCTCACTTATGAAGTCTCTGTTCAGCTCTTTGCTCCACCTATTGAGTGGGTCATTTGTTTTCTTTCTTCTTTGTTTGTTGAGTAGTTTATATATTCTGGAAATCAACGCTTTGTCAGATGTTTCTGCGGTGAAGGTTTCCTCCCACTCTGTGGGATTTCTCTTCACTTCTTTGATTGTTTCTTTTGATGTACAGAAGCTTTTGAGTTTCATGAGGTCTTATTTCTCAATTGTCGACCTTAATTCTTGTGCAGCTGCTATCTGATTTAGGAAGTCTTTTCCTACGCCTATGACTTGTAGTCTGCTGCCAACTTTTTCTTCTATCTCCTTCAGAGTTTGGGGTTTCACATTGAGGTCTTTGATTCATCTGGAGTTGTCTTCTGTACTGGGCGAGAGGTAGGGGTTCAATTTCATTCTTCTACAAGTGGTGATCCAGTTTTGCCAACACAACTTGCTGAAGATGCTGTCTTTTCTCCATTGTGTCTTCTTGGCACCCTCATCAAATATGAGATGGCTGAAATTGTATGTGCTCAGGTTTGGATCTTCGGTTTTATTCCATTGGTCAACAGGTCTGTTTTTGTGCCAGTACCAGGCTGTTTTTTTTTTTTTTTTATTGATGCTTTGTGCATTTCATACATCATTTTCCAATTAAGATCAGGCATTTTTCCCTTTCCCTTCCCCCCCACCCCCACCCCATCCCAGATCATGTATTCGGCCATAACTATCTTGCATCTTTCTCTGTTTTTTTTTTTCCTTTTTAACTATAAGTGATAATCCATGAGTACAAGCATCCTTCGTGCAAAACCAATCTACCAGCTGTTGTGTCCAAACCCCACAGCCCCACCATGCAGTGGGGGGTGACATGTTGTTTGTTCAATCAAGTTGATCAAATGAGTGTCCAGACTACATCGCTGTAGTTTCACCATTCACCCCAATCGGAGCCTTTACATTCTTACCATGCCCCCTCTTCCGCAGGTTTCCCTCGGCTTAGAAAAGGGGCCAACAGGTGGATGAGAAGTAAAACGGTCCACTCTCTTTGGAGCTGTTGACTTGGACTCTGGTCCATTCTGGCTGTTTCCTTTCATGCTGCTGTTTTTATGACTATAAGCCCTGTAGGATAGTTTAAAGTCTGGTATAAGAGATCCCCCCTGTGATAGGCTCTTTTTTCTTAGGGTTGTTTTGGCTATTCGGGGTCTTTTTGGTTTTTTCAAATAATTTCAGGGACTTTTTTTTCAAGCCTGTGAAGAAAACTCTTTGGATTTTGATTGGGATGCATTAAATCTATACAAGAATTTCTGTAGAAACATGGACATTTTGACCAATGGTACATTTCCCAATCCTGAGCATAGGAGGTTTTCCATCTTCTGATGTCTTATTCAATTTCTTTCTTTAAGGTTTAAAATTTTTGTTGTAGAGATTTTGGTGTCTTTGGTTAGGTTTGTTCCTAGGTTATTTTATTGTTTTGCGGGCTATTGTGAAGTGGAAGGTCTCTTTGATTTTTTTTGTTGCGTGTTCTTTGTATAAAGAAAGGCCATTGAATTTTAGGTTATTTTATATCCTGCCACTTTGCCTGAAGCTGTTAATCGTTTCAGGAGTTTTCTGGTGAGTGTTTAGCATCCCTTGATAAACAACATATCATCAGCAAATAGGGATAGTTTTTGACTTACTCTTTTCCAATTACGTACTCTTTTAATTTCCTTTTCTTTTCTTGTGCTCTAGCAAGTGTTTCAAAACACTATATTGAAGAGGCGTGGTGACAGGGGCAGCCTTGCTAAGTTCCTACTTTTAAAGGGAATTTTTCTATTAATTCCCCCTTTCGGATGATATTGGCTGTGGGTTTCCTGCTATATGGCTTTGATACATTGAGGAATGATCCCTCCCATCCAATTACTTCTAGGACTTTCAGCATCAAGGGATGCTGGATTTGTCAAAGGGTTTTTTCAGCATCAATTGAGATGTATTGGTATGGTTTTTGTCTTTCATTTCATTTATGTGTTGGATGTGTTTCTTGATTTTGTATGTTGAAACATCCCTGCTCTCTGGTATGAATCCAACTTGGTCATGATTGATGATCTTCTTGATGTGGTATGTATGCCATTTTGGGCAGTATCTGTTTAGAATTTTTGCATCTGCGTTAATTAGGCGAGATGGGGTCTTACTTCTCCATTTTAGTTATATCGTAGTCTGGTTTTGATATTAGATTGATACTTGCTTCATAGAAGGATTTTGGGCATTCTCCCTGTATCCTTATACAACAATTCAGTACTAATGGTTGTAGGTCTTTTTGAATGTTTTATAGAATATAGAATTCTGCCATGAAACCATCTGGGGCCTGGCATTTTTTTAGTTGGGAGGTTCCTTATTAGATCTTCCAATTTCTTCATGTACTGTGGGTCTGTTTAAAGCGCGACCTTCTTCTTCTGGTTGAGCTTGGTGTCCATGATTTTAGAAATTCACCCATTTTTTTAGGTTTTCAAATTTAGAAATGTATAGGTTTTTGAAAGTATTCCTGTATGATTTTCTGGTCTTTTCCTTGTCTGTTGTGAGATTTCCATTTTCATCATGGATTCTATTGATTTGGAGTTGTTCCTTCTTTCTTTTTGTTAACTGGGCTAGAGGTCTGTCTATCTTGTTTATTCTTTCAAAGAACCAACTTTTGGCTTCATTGATTTTTTGTATTGTTTTCTTTGTTTCTATTTCATTGATTTCTGCTCTGATTTTTGTTATTTCTTCCTGTCTGTTGCGTTTAGGGTTCATCTGTTGTTGCCTCTCAAGTGCTTTTAGCTGTAGTGTTAGATCATTCACTTGTGCTCTTTCTGTTTTTCTAATGTAGGCACCCAGGGCTATAAACTTCCCTCTTAGGACTGCTTTTAAGGTATCCCATAGGTTTTGTTGTGTTGTATTGTCATTGTCATTCAGTTCCAGGAATGCTTTTATTTCTTTCTTTATCTCTTCCTTGACCCATTCATTATTCAAGAGTGTATTGTTTAGTCTCCATGTGTGCTTGTAGGCAGTAGGGCTTATCCTGGTGTTGATGTTGAGCTTTATTGCACTGTGGTCTTGATAGAATGCATGAAATTATTTCAATCTTTTTGTATTTGTGGAGGTTTCTTCCATGTCCCAGTATGTGGTCGATTTTGGAGAATGTTCAGTGGGGTGCTGAGTGGAAAGTGTATTCTCTGGTATTAGGGTGGAATATTCGGTAGATTGTCTTGATTGTCGAGCAGTGTGGGAGTGCCCAGCCTACAATGAGTGGTGCCACCCTGGGCAGGTTGTTGTGTACTGTATAAGAAGGCAGTCTGGGCATGAGCCAGAGGAGCAAGCCAGTGAACAGCATTCCTCCACGGCCTGTGCTTCAGCTCCTGCCTCCAGGTTTCTGCCCTGAATTCCTACCTTGGGCTCCTTAAGTGATGAACTGTGACCCAGGAGACATAAGCTGAACAAACCCTTTCCTCCCCAAGTTGGTGTCGGTCAGAGTGTTTTATCACAGCAATGGAAGACAAACTAGAACAGAAATTGGTACCAGAGAGTGGGGTATTGCTATAACAGACCTGACCTTGGTGTTTTGGGGAAGGATTGTGGAAGAGTTTGGAAATTTGGGCTAGAAAAATCATTGAATGCCTAAAGACCATGGTTGTGGAACTTGGAACAGTTTTGCTGAAAGAGTTGTAGAACATGGAGGCCTGGCTTGTGAAGTTTCTAGTTTCAAAGGGAAGCAGAGATCATCAGGACTGTTTAATTTGTGGGTTCTGGTCAGCTGGGGCTGAAAAATCAGCTATAAGTAACAGAGACCAGAACATGAAGTGAAATCTTTGTTGTACTTGGACAATTGATGCTGGTTAGCTGGGGCTGAAAAATCAGCTGTAACAAGAGACCAGCATCATTGTGGTGAAATCTTCTGGGAAAAATTTCTTCAGGTTCAGCACACAGAAGCTATGTTCCAGAAGCGGCCCAACCCTCCATGTCAACCCAGAAGCAGGACTTAGTAATGTGTAGGAGTCTCCTACATGGTTCTGGTGTTGAAGGCATGAAGGGGTCACAGAGAGCAGCTGAGGCCTGGCACTATGAGAAGGCAGAAAAGGCCACTGGTCAGACTGTGGCCTTGTTGCAGTGAAGACCCCAGGATTCCAGGGGTCAGGAAGAGAAGCTGAGGTTTTGCATCAGGAGAGGTCAGAAGCAACCTCAGTTTCAGTGGTGACCCCAGCTTCTTGGAGATGCTGGGACCATGGGATGACCACCAAGAGAAGTGGCAGGTGTGGAATGGAGTTGGCCTGGGACTTCGAGATGAACTGTGTGTGTCACAGACATCAGAATCAGAGAAGGGGAGCTGCCGAAACCCTTTGGAGCCCAGAAGATTGTGAGTGAGTCCCAGGTGTCCAGCCTTGAGCTACTTTGCTGGACTTGGGTTTTGTCTGAGTGTGCCTGATTCTTCCCTTTGAAATAAGACAGTGCTTGTTTTGGATTTTACAGCAGCCCACAGTTAAGAGACTTTTAATAGCCTGTGAACTTTTAAGTGTCTGGACATTTTAAGGACTGTGGGGCTTTTAAGGTTGTACTGTCTTAGGTTGTGATTAATGTTAACATCATACTTTGGGGATATGAACTAGAAAGGTTGTGGTTTAATAGTGATGTGTTTTGTGTGTCAAGTTGACAAGGGGTCAATTGTGCTGGATACCTTTAGTGTCAATTTGACACACCTGAGTTTAGGGAGCCTTAATTGGGGAATTTACTCCATTGGATTGGCCTGTGGCCACATCTGTGGAGTATTGTCTTGATTGTCAAGCAGTGTGGGAGGGCCCAGCCCACAATGAGTAGTGCCACTCTAGGCAGGTTGTTGTGTACTATATAAGAA
Source organism: Rhizomys pruinosus (assembly GCA_009823505.1). NCBI lineage: Eukaryota > Metazoa > Chordata > Mammalia > Rodentia > Spalacidae > Rhizomys > Rhizomys pruinosus. The sequence continues at coordinate 1,613,279 of VZQC01001350.1, forward strand.
GGCAGTCTGGGCATGAGCCAGAGGAGCAAGCCAGTGAACAGCATTCCTCCATGGCCTGTGTTTCAGCTCCTGCCTCCAGGTTCCTGCCCTGAGTTCCTGCCTTGGGCTCCTTAAGTGATGAACTGTGACCCAGGAGACATAAGCTGAATAAACCCTTTCCTCCCCTAGTTGGTGTCAGTTAGAGTGTTTTGTCACAGCAATGGAAGACAAACTAGAACAATGATTAAGATGCATTATGTAAAATGCACAAAAATTCAATAAAAATATACACTAAAAATAATATGCTTTGGGGAAAAATGTTCCAACTCCCAGCATCCTGTTTCTACATCAAGCTAAATATAAATTTATAGAGTTGCCCTACTCTAATTCATTTCCACATGTTTATTCCTCATTTCCTTATTTACCTGTAACCTTCCATTTCAACTTTGAGAAACTGTCTTCTCACCATCTGCTTCTATTGACATGAGTATTTAATCTTGAAACGTACTGCTACTGAGTGTCAAGGTTTTTATTTAAGTACATACCTTTTATTGAATATTTCAAAGATATTCTTCTTGAGTGTGGCTTCATTCACTTGATGGTATTCAGAGTAGAAATAAATTTAATATTAGTAAAGATTTTTTTTCTTTTTTTTTTTTTTTTTCTTTTTGGGACAGGGTTTCCCTATAGCCCCAGCTGGCCTGGAACTCACTCTGTAGACCAGGCTGGCCTTGAACTCAAAGAGATCTGCCCGCCTCTGTCTCCCTAGTGCTAGGATTAAACGCATGCAACACCACACCCAGCTATAACACCAGATTTTTTTTATTAATTTTATTTATTTCTGTATGTGTATGAATGTACTGTCTGCATGCAAGTTTGTGCACCCGTGTTGTGCAATGCTGCGGAGGTCAAAGACGGTGTCGGATTCCCCTGGAACTGGAGTTCTCCTGGAACTGGAGTTTCAGATGGTTCTCGGCCACCATGTGGGTGCTGGGGATCGAACCCAGGTCTTCTGTAAGAGCGGTCGGTGCTCTTAACCACTAGGCCATCTCTCCAGCCCATCACACACCAGATTTTTAAGACAAATCTCACTGTGCAGTCCGGGTGATCTTGAACTCACAAAGATCTCCCTGCCTCTTCTTCTTGTACACTGGGATTAAAAGTTTGCTGGGATTAAAGGGTATACCACAATTCCTGGCCCAGATTTTTATTCCTAATGGACAGTGACTTTGTAAAATACAAAAATTCAGTATCAAACTCAACACGATGTACATTTTCTTATATTTTTCCTTTCAAGAATTTATATATTTTGTTTTTTTATGTTTTTCTCACTACACAAGAATTAATTGTATAATGTTTAAAGTCTAATCATTTAGCTTTTATTTACTTTCATTTGGTTTGACTTATTGACCATTTTTACCCTATTGACCATTAGTTCATGAGCATGTAGTAGGTATGTATTATGTATTTCAAGTAGTATGTGTATATTATATATATATATATATATATATGTTGTATTTGTGTTTGTGGTATGTTGTGTATGTGTTGTGTGTGACATGTGTGTGTGCTGTAGTATATGCATTATGTGAAGTATGTATATGTGTGGTTGGTATGTAATATGTATGACCTGTGTGGTATATGTGTGATATGTGTGCAGTGTGGCATGTGTGTGATATGGTATGTATATATGATGTTTGTGGTTTTTGAATGTGGTGGTCTCTGTGTGCATTGTGTGTGTATATTTTATGTTTGTGTCATTTATGTGGTATGTGTGTGGTATATGTGTATTTGTGGTTGTGTATATGTGTACGTGGCTTATGCATTTTGGTGTGTATGCACCTGAGAAGGGATATCTCAACTGAATGATTACTCAAATCAACTTGTCCTGTTGGTATATCTGTGGAGAATTTTCTTGATTTTTCATTGATGTAGGAATTCATTCAGGCAACACTATTTCCTGGGCAGTCTGTCCTGGGTTATATAGGAAGCTCATTAATCATGAGCCTAGAAACACGTAACATTTTCCATAGTTGCTGCTTTAGCTCTTTGGCTATGAAATGAGCTCTTTGATCAGAGGCACTGCTGTGTGGAATAGCAAGCAGACCAGCCACTAAGTTGCTGCCTTTATTTCCCGCAGTGATGAACTGTAATGTGTAAACTGAAATAAACCCTTCTTCACTTAAGTTGCTTCTGGCAAGAATCTTATCACAACCACAAAATGGTGCTACAACAGAAATTATTATCTGGAGCAGCATGTTGCTGTAAGGAATCTGACCATGTGGCTTTTTATGCTTTGGGGCTATATTTTGGAGGAATGTGGAAAATTATGGACATTGAGCAGTAACTGTCATTGGGTGCTCAGAGCTTCACTGGCCATTACATGCAGAACAGAATGCTGAAAGTTATATATACCATGAGGCTTGGCTCATGATGTTTCAAAAGGAAGCAAAGATTCTTTTGATATTTGGAATGGGGAACATTCATGTGATATTTTGGCTAAAAAATTCTGTGTTATGATCAGCTAGGGCTGAAGAATCAGCTATAATTAATAAGATCACCACCACCAAAGTAAAACCTTCTATGTTTCATAGGGACATCAGGGTTTGGTCAGCTGGGCTTGAAAAATGTATTTAGGAATGCAGAAATCAACACTACTGAGTTTAAATCTTCTGTGCTTCATTAGAATGATAATGATAAACAGGGCATGGTAACCCACACCTTTAATCCCAGCACATGGGACACAGAGGCAGGCAGATCTCTCTTGAGTTCAAAGCCAGCTGGGACTAAAGGGAGACCCTGTTTTAAAAAGACTAAAAAAAGAAAAAAGAAAGAAATATTTCATCTGCATCATCACACAGAGCTGTGGTCCAAGGGGGCCAAGACTCTCTCTCTCAAGCTGGCAGCCAAACCTGGCAATGTGTTGACTCTGACATGTGGCAGTGATTTTGAAAACTGGAAATCTTCAGAAGTGAAGAGGTCATGGAGAGAAGTTGAGGGTTGGCAGTGTTTAGCAGACTTCCTGTCAAGAGACCAAGAGAGAATATTTGTGAGGATGCACCCTAAGTTTTAATGGAGACCCCAGGATACTAAAAAGGTCAGGGCATGGAATGCCTACCAAGCTTAGTGACTAGTGTGCCAGATTATACAATGAGTGACTTCTAGATGCTGGACATTGAGCTTCTGGATTTGGGTTTTGTCTTGATTTGGTAACTTTTATGCTCCGGGTCTTCTATTCTGGAATAAGCAGTATGTAACGTATCTCTAATTTTACAAGAACCTAGTTTTAAGAGATATTAGACTTTTTAAATTTTTTAAATTTATTTTTTTCATTTCTGAGATATTAGACTTTTAAAGAGAAATTGAACTTTTCAATCATTGGCATTTAAAGACTATGAGATTTTTTATAACTTCAGAGGAAGTCAACTTTATTTTATTTATTTATTTATTTATTTATTTATTTATTTATTTTTATTTTTGAGACAAGGTCTCCCTTTAGTCCCAGCAGGCCTGGAGCTCACTATGTAGACCAGTCTGGCCTTGAACTCACAGAGATCCACCTACCTCTGCCTCCCAAGCACTAGGATTAAAGGCGTGAGCCACCACACCTGGCAAGACTATGAGACTTTTAAAAGTTGGGTTGAGTTTTCTATAATGATATTGATATAAGAGAGTTTAGGGAAAAGAATGAAAGTTTACTGATTAATGTGTTGTGTTTGTGTATCAAGTTGGCATGAGCCTTATTGTTCTATTAGCATTAACTCTCAACTTGATGTAAGCTAGCATCTCCAAAGAAGGAAATCTCCATTAAGTGTTTACATAGATCAAAGTAGTATGTAAGCAGAACTGTGGTGAATTGTCTTGATTGTTAATTGATGTAAAAGGGCCCAGTTCACTGTGGGCAGCCCCAATTTTTTGGCTGTTGGTTATGGCCTGTATAAGAAAGCTTGCTAAGCCCAGTGTGGTCACATGAACCTTTAGTTCCACAGTTGGGAGCCAGAACCAAGTGGATCTTTGTGAGTTGAAGGCCAGCCTGGTCTACATAGCAAGTTTCAAGCCAGCAAAGGATACAGGAAGACCCTGTCTCAAAAAGAGAACAAATAAAAAAGAAAGAAAGAAAGAAAGAAAGAAAGAAAGAAAGAAAGAAAGAAAGAAAGAAAGAAAGAAAGAAAGAAAGAAAGAGAAAAAAGAAAGAAAGCTAATGGGCCTGGAAATGTGGGTCAGCAATTAAGAGAGTTAAGAGTGCTTGCTACACTTTCAGAAGATCTATTTTTTTCCCTGCACCCACATCGGGCAAGTAACAGACACTTGAAATTCCATCCCAGAAGATATAATGCCCTCCTCTGGTCTCTGTGGGCACTGCACTCATGTGTACCCCAAATTCATACCTTTAAAAATATAAATAAATTGAAATGACAAAAGGCATGGTGGCACATGCCTTTAATCCCAGCACTCAGGAGGCAGAAGCAGGTGGATCTCTGAGTTCAAGGCAAGCCTGGTCTACACCGCAAGTTCTAGGCCAGCTGGGGCTATAAGGAAACCCTCTCTCAAAGATAACAAAACAACAACAACAACAACAACAAACAGTTAGTTAAGCATGACCTTGTAAGTGTGTGTGTGTGTGTGTGTGTGTGTGTGTGTGTGGCTTCTGCTCCAGGCCCTGCTTGTATTCTTGCCTAACTCTTCTCAAGGATAGACTGTAATGTGCAAGCTGAAATAGTGCTTTCCCTTCTTTCCTAAGTTGTATTGTTTGTTTTTTTGTGCAGAAATAGAATGAAACTAGAACAGTATTATTCACTGACTTATGTCTTGGTGGGTACTTATGCTGCTTTCTCTGTTAATCATTGAGAATAATGCTAATGCAGTTGTGTATGGTTTGGGTATCAAGTAATACTGGCCCCATATATGAGTGTTTCCTGCTCTGCTAAATTTCATGTGCATATACTGATAATATGCATGAATTCTGTAAGTAGCTAGTAGCATTCCTTGGTGTTGACAACAAGTTGGTCTATGTGTAGTGATGTAATTAGTATTATAAATTATACCTCTAAACATTTTATAGGTATTCTCTGTTCTTATACTTTTCATGACTATTACTAACTTGATAGTTGATAGGGATTTATTCATTTAATTTAAAATATCAATTTTTGAGAATTTTGTTTCTGTAAGGGGAATAATTTCTTTAATTTTCACTTCTTATTCTGGTAATTGAAGACTGTATGTGTGTGTATGTGTGTCTATCTCTTCTTCACTCCATCTGTCATTTCCTCTTCCATTTCCTAATTTATTAGAAACTATGAGTGGAATTTATTGAACAGAAATCAAAGTATTATAAATCCAAATTAAACATTCTTAAACTTGTTTTCGTTTTTTGTTTGTTTGTTTGTTTTTTGTCTTTTTGAGACAGGGTCTCCCTTTAGTCCTAGCTGGCCTGGAGCTCACTATGTAGATCAGCTGGCTTGAATTCACAGAGATCCCCCTGTCTCTGTTTCCCAAGCACTGGGATTAAAGGCGTGCACCTCTATGCCCGGCCCTAGACTTCTTATCTGCCATGTGGGTGCTGGGAATTGAACCCGGGTCTTCTGCAAGAGCAGTTGGCACTCTTAACCACTGAGCCATCTCTCCAGCCCCTGTTTTCATTGTTTTATATTTTCATTACCATAAAAATAAAATAAATCTTCTTGAAATGATTTTCACTGTCTCATCCTGCTTCCATACTTGATATCTTCTTGGATGGCTCTCTGTGGTGTGACAGAGACTGTGGGGCTTAATATCTTCACTGGTTAGAGCATTAAGGGAGGGGCTGGCTTTTTACCCTGATTACCTTGGAGGCCAGGGACATAAGCCAAAACCTCCCCCCCCCCCACCACCACCACCACCACTCACCAAAATTGACAGACTAAGCCCTGAAGCCCTGCTTAGAAGATTCAGGCAAAAGCGTCCCATTCCTGAGCTATCTTAGTCTCCATAGCTTGGTGGAGCTGATGGTTTTTGTCTTTTTTGACACAAGGTCTCCCTATAGACCCGGCTGGCCTTGAACTCACAGAGATCTGCCTGCTTCTGACCCCCAAGTGCTGATATTAAAGGCATGTGCTACCCCGTCTTGCTGGAATATATTTCTATATGTCATTATAGATTATATACAGACTTTTATATAGTTCATTTTTAATCCTGCCAAATAAATAAATAAAATATAGCTTTATATTCTCTTTGCAATTGCATGGTGATCATTCTCACTACTTCTCGATATAAGCTTGAATTATATTCTAGAGTCTATTGCTGTTTCTCTGAAGTCCTTTGACTTTATGAACTAGATAGAACTATAAATTCTCATTTTGCTGTGGCTTATATATTATTTTATTTACATTCCTAAATGATATCTTTGCTAGACACAAAATCTTTGATTACCAGAAAGATTATTGTTTATGGATTTTGTAATATTAATTGTATTATTCCAGTGTGAGTGTTTGCCTGCATGTATGTAAGTGCATCTGTGTCCTGCAATGATCCTAGTGGTCAAAAGATGGCATCAGATCCTTGGAACTGGAGTTAGGGATGGTTGTTAAACATCATGTGGGTCCTGGGAAACAAACATGGGTCTTCTACAAGAGCAATCTGTGCTTTAATGACCAAGCCATTTCTCTAGCCCTTCTACTGCATTTTGATCTTCATTGTTTCTTGAAAACTAAACAAATCTTATTGGGATCCGTCTTAGTTATTTATTCTTCCTTTATAAAATACTCCAGCAGAGGCAATTTAACAGAGGAAAGGTTTCTTTGGGCTCATATTTGAAGGTTATAGACCATCATTGTGGGGAAGTTACAGTGGCAGGAACCTACGCAGCTGTTCTTACATTGTATCCAGAGTGAAGAAGCTTGATAAATCCTTATTCTCGGCTTAATTTCTCCTTTTTACATAGTTCAGGATCCCATCCAAGGGAATAATGTGACCCAAAATGGTGGATCTTCCCACTTCATTTAAACAAAACATCTCTTTGGCAGAACAAAATTTTCCTTTTGTATATAAGAAGCCACTGTCTCACAAGCTTAAAGCAGTAAACACTGTACACCCAAATATACCTGTAAGATACAGATTTGGAAATGTTCTGAAGAGAATTGGTTTCCAAGGAAGTCATCATTTATTCATACTGCAGAAAACAGGTACTACTGTGAGAAGCAGGGCAGTACACATTGGAGATGACAAAGGTGAGAAGATTGAATTGTGAGAAACAGCTTTATTAGCCATTGCTATGATTCTATCATAAAGCATAGCCATTTTTCTACCATAGCTATGTAATGGTTTGTTCCCAGCACTGTTGATTATCGAGGCAGATACAGAATGGCTACTAAGACAATTAAACATCCTGTTTCCTGAGGACTCAGGGAAAGGCCTTTATAGGATTTATAATCTAAGCCTTCATCATGCTCTGGTCCCAACTGTGGACTTTTTCCTTTCCATATAACTTCTGTATTAGTCAGGGTTCTCTAAAGAAACAGAAGCAACAGAACGAATATATAGCTATATACAATTTATTGATTTTCTCACGTGACAGAGTTCAAGGAGTCCAACAGTAGCTGCGCCGCATTGGAGAAGCTGAAAATCCAGGGAACTGCTCAGTCTGCAAGGCTGGATGTCTCAGTAGTCCCAGTCTGGTGCTGAAGGCCCGATGGATTCCAGGAGATCTGCCGGTCTCAGTACACGCTGTGATCCGTAGGGTTGATCACAGCAGCAAGACAAACTCACCAGTGAGAGAGAAGCAAGCCACAGGAAAAAAGGGACCAGATCCCTCTGGCATGGCCTTTAATACTGCCTGCCAGCAGAAGGTAACACCCACATTTGGGGTGGGCCATCTGGGTTGAGGTAGTCCAATCCGAAGATCCTTTTTCTCTTATTTGTTCCTTAGTGCAGTCAAGTTGACACCCAGGATTAACCATCACAAATTCATAAGCTCTGAAAGTCATTGATAAATCTAAATAGTGCTTGGAAAAAGCTCAAAGCCTGTCTACATTATTGTAGTTCTATGATTGTGATAAGGGGATATGGACTATATCCCCCTCCCATCCTATGGTGTCAAGAGCTTATCTTAAGCGGAGTGTCATAGGCATAGGAGAGAGTCAATAGGAGGCTCTACTCCAAATATACCAGTGGCTTTGGCTTCCCTTTACACTACTGACTTGGGGCAGGTGGAAGAATGTAGAGATGGGGAGTGACAGGAAATACTTTATCTAGGCCTCTGTTGGCTGTTGTTTTCTTATTGGAAATGTAGATTTTAGACATCATAAAGGATCATATAAGATAACACAGGCTTCTCTGCTTATATCCTTTTCCTGTTAGAGAATATAAGACATTTCAAATCATTCTAGGGCGAGAGAGTCAAGTATCACGACTTACAGAATGGAAGAGAATATGTCTTTCTTCCCACTCTGGAGCCTCAAAGAAACCAGACCATTGGAGTGCACTCCTTTCCATCTTCAGACTCTACCCCCAGCTTCTCCTCTACTCACCTTTGAGTGTAGCCAAAGAGGATTATAAACACTTGTTGGTTCCGCAAAGTACTATTGGGCTTATTTTCCTACTGGCCAGAATTTCAGTAGCTGTGGCACATTGCTGTCTGGGAATTAAATTCTGATATGCTGGATAAAATTGCCTGCTACAAGCATCACAGTGGAATACGTTCAGTATCCTAATAATCTCTAAATGAAAAATGGAAAAAGAGCAAAGATACAGAAATAGAAACCAAAGCAAACAAAATATAATGTCTGTATTGTCAGCCTGTCAAGTATTGGTCAAGAGACAACTGCTCATATGAATGGCTTATGCCCTTTGGCTTTAAGCAGCCACTCAGGATTAAAGTGTAAGTGGGTTGGAGCTGGAAGGAGAGATGGCTTAGTGGTTAAGAGCACTGACTGCTCTTGCAGAGAAGCCGGGTTCGACTCCCTGCACCCACATGGTGGCTAAGAACTGTCTTTAACTCTAGTTCCAGGGGAATCTGACACCCTCTTCTGACCTCCGTGGCATTGCACAGCACGGGTACACCAACCTACATACAGACAGTACATTCATACACATAAGAAAATAATAAATTAAAAAAAAAGTGTAAGTGGGTAAAGTTTTGTCCTTTGGATCTGGTGCTCCAGAAAAATGCCCTCTCACTTGTGGAATTAAGTTTATACCCATTTGACTACTATCTACAGTAAATGAACAGCAAGAATTTGGAACCGTTAAGAGTATTACAGCAGGAGAAATAATGCATGCTGGTGACAACGGATTAGAAGTTCTGAGAAGGAAATGAAAAGTCTCTCTCTCTCTCTCTCTCTCTCTCTCTCTCTCTCTCTCTCTCTCTCTCTCCTCATCTCCTTTTTAGCCTGATTGGAATTCTTTAATTTGGGGGTAGATTTTATTCCAGAATTCAAACCTTATCCTGATCAAGATTTTCCCATATAGAGAACATATGTATAAGCTGAAACACACTGAAAAATATAAGCATTCTAAGGTGTGGGCAGTGAGATTCTGGAAGAAAACTAATCAGCATTCTCCTTACAATCTTCCCTTTATCTCCATCTCTGGGACCTTCATCCAAGGGCAGATTACTGGAGAGGTTGTCTCAGGGATGAGGAGGGAGTGATAATTAGCTGCCATAATGCTTTTGTTGGGGTCCCATCTTGGGCTCCTGTTCCTGTGATCTTTGAGAATGCAAAAAGAAGAAATAAATTTGGAGGAAAGGATTAGAATGAATGCCAGTGGTATGAGAATTACCAGGGAAATGATGGTTCCTTAAGATTCAGCAGAATCTGGGAACATGTGATCACTGTCATCTTGATGTCATCACTCTCTAAGATGTTCACAAAAACACATGGATGCTTTTTGCCAATGGTAAGGATAGCTACACAATAGAATGTGTCCATCTACTATCAGGACATGAGTAATCTCTGGATTCCACACACTTCAAAGATCACATTTGAATAGCCAACTGGTGGCTGTTCCACAATCTTAAAGTCAAGGCTAGCAGCTACTGCCAATGGATGCATTTCTCAGAGAGTCTAGGCACCTAAATATTGTCAGCTGTAAACCGAGGAGAAGAAATGAAAGAAATATGAAGAAGTTTAATCTCATTTCCCAAAGCCATCATATCAACTGCTGAAATCAACCCCAATTTTCTAGACCTAGATGAAAGGGGGGATAATACATAAAACACACATATACATAAAATAAAAATAATGAAAAATAATTAAAAAAAGAAAACTGGGAAAGAGATTAATCCATTTTCTTTTTCCTACTCATCTGCATGGAAATTAGCATGTGCTCTTGGACTCCTAGCTCAGGACTTACTGCCTCAGGAATGGAAGTGAGGAATCTTTTGCAATCCATGTACCTAGAAAACTGAGTTGAAGCTCAGTGTTCATGGATGTGTGAGAAGAAACACAGAGAAAATTGTCTCGTCATTTAAATAAAATATGGTACATTATGACTTGGTAAACTTAAGGAATATTAGTTGTGGAGATATTTATATACCTTTGACTACTTAGAGATGATTTTATATGTAAGATATATGTTAAGAATCACTTCCTTACATATTATAGATTTTTAAATATTTGTACTAAATTCTAGGTATTTACATGGATACAGGGAAAATATATCTATTTTTAGAAAATCATGTACTTTGCAGTATGCTATGCATGCATTAACAGAACTGTGCAAATGAATGTAACATATTATGGTGACAATATATCTGTCACAGTTGGAATTTCCTGCAAGAGTCAATGCAGTCTGTATCTTATAGAGCACTCAAGATAAAATTTATATTAATATGTCTGTCATTATTTTTCAAATATAATATGGAGTGGATTTTCTTGAAATATATGACAGTGAATACAAGCTCATTTTCAAGAAAAATATTCCCTTCAATTTAACCTCTACACATAGGATGAATGCATCTTTTGACTCCAACCAGAATACTTTCCATATGCACCAGATGGCTATTAATAGAGAAAACCCACAACTGGCCAATTCATAGAGAACAAGAGGCCACAGAATACTTATCCCTGACTAGGAAACCTATTTTAAAGCCCTGCTTCCCAAGAATCATAGAGGCTCATTGCAGAAGAGAAGCAGAAAGATTGTAAGTGCCAGGGGAGGTGAATGACCTTAAGGAAACTGTCTTTCAGACAACTGTTCAGCTACTTGTATGAACTCACAGCAATGCTTGATAGCATGCACGAGTCCTATGTAAACTCAAACCAGGCAGAATCCCAATATAGTCATGGTGAAGTGGTAAGAAATAGCTGGTGGTTAAGAGCTAGCTCAGCAATTAAGAACAGCTCAGCAATTAAGAGATACTTCAGCAATTAAGAACACTGCTTTTGCAGAAGATCCAAGTTTGATTCTCAGCACCAACATGGGAGCTAATAACCATTCATTACTCCAGTTCCAGGGAAAAACAATGCCCTCTTTTGAGCTCCAGGGGCATAATACTGAATGGGTGCACTTACAAATGTGCAGGCAATGCACTCAAGAACATAAAATTAAAATAATAAATAAAATATTTTATAAAAGAAATCCCTGCCCAATCTAAGGAACATTTGACAACTGATGGCTTCTAGGAGGGGAAATAGAGTGTCTTACAGGGATGTGACTCTGGATTTACCCACACTGAACAACATTGAGAATTGAGAATACAAATCAGACTCTCTAGGCCATATAATATATATGAGAATAATTCAATAGGGTAGGGGAAGCTGGAAGAGGTACAAATAAGAGATACGGTAGGGGAAGCTGGAAGAGGTACAAATAGGAGTTAAGATCTAAATACCATTAAACTTTTCTTTGAAAGTTGTAGACATTCAATTAAAATTAAATTATTAATAAAAGAATATTGTTCCACTGGAGTTGCAGAGAAAGGGTTGAATTCTATAATTTTAACAGTTAAGTTTTCAGAAATGTCCTAGGTTTTATATATTTGATGGGAGTGAACATGGATGAAATTCATTTTCCATTATGTCAACTGAAACAACTCAAACACATTATTTTGTAATAATAAAAAAGAATATCACAATGAATAAATTAGTTCTTTATTTTCTTATTCTGAATTAGCAAACTCTTTTTTCCCTATCAGTATTGTCACAGCCAGTTGCTTAAGAAGCCAATATATCTTTAAGTTTAGTTACTATTTATTTTCTAGGTAATAATGAGTTCTGATTCTTAATGAAGGAAAAGGAAAGTAGTCTTTTCATTTCATACTGGGTGTTGAACTTTATATGTTTTAGTCTTCAGACAATTTTGTGTTGTTTTCATCCTGCTTGGCCAATATCTCAAAGGACATTCTTGGCCTTGTTTCTTTTGGAAGATCATTAAGTTTAAAGAATGACTTTAATGATTTCTCAAGATACTTTCCATCTCTTAATTCTACTCCCTTATTCCTAGTTATGCCTTTTTGTGCCTTATTAAATTATCCCTATTCTTTCTCCATTGTATATACATGTCAATTGTAGATGCATTACTCTCAATTCAAATGGGCATTATGACACTCAGAAGCCCACAAGTGAAGTAACAGTGCAATAAGCTGGCCTCACAAAGCACATAAAGGATACACCATAGAAACAAATAGAAAAGTCACTCACACAAAAGCATTAGGAAGTCTTTGCCTGACCTTTAGTGATCATCGAAAAGCTGAAGAATTTAACTTGCTATGTCCTCAATAAACATATCATAAATATTTACATAAATCCATGTTTAAAAAAGTATTCTAACATTCAGAATTAACTGTAAAGTATTTACAGCCTAGTACATGACTCTTGACCTACACTGTCTTGATTTCGAGACTTAAAAATAAATGAAAGTACTGAGAACGTATTTCCATATCATTATGGCTTGTTTATCTCGTTAGATATTTTAAAATGTGCAACTTTATTCTACTAAGGATGGCATATGCCTTTTTTAATGTCCTAACCTTTATATTTGATTAAAATAGAAACCATTATGAAATAATATCTATATGTAATTCAACTATATGATAAAGTAGAAATTTCATGTTAATTATGCTTTGTTTTAAAACACAACTTTAAAAATATTATGGAGGATTTTTCAAGTAATCACTGGGACATAATTATAGCATTAATTAAACAATTAAAATTTTATTTAGTCCCAGTCTCCAATTTGCTATCTAAGAAAAACAAAAATTACCCCAACTTAATTTTCAATATAATTAAAACAATATGAAAAATATTTTTATAGAGATGGAATACTGTCTTTTATGCATTTACATTTCCATATTTATCTGTTTTCATTTTCTCTAAGTAACATATTTTAAATTATATCCAGTCAAGAAATGTAAACTAAAATCATTTCTCACAATCACAATCAAACTTTGGCAGAGATAATGCTTGTGCTCCGGGGAGTAAGAGCCTAGGAAAAGCTTTTTTTTTTTCATGTTTTATTTTATTATGTTTATTTTATGTATATGACTGTATTGTTTGCATGTATGGAGGTGCAGCTGGGTCATGAAATGCTGACAGAGGTCAGAAGACGGCATTTGATCCCCCGGAACTGGACTTAAAAATGGTTTTATGTTGCATGTGGGTTCTGGGAATCAAACCCAGGTCCTCTGCAAGAGCTACGAGGGCTCTAACTGTTCACCCATCTACGAGCCATGAAAGTTTTTTTAGAAGAGGAGACATGGGGCTGGAGAGATGGCCTAGCGGTTAAGAGAGCAGACTGCTCTTGCGGAGGACCTGGGTTCGATCCCCAGCACCCACATGGTGGCTGAGAACTGTCTTTAACTCCAGTTCCAGGGGAATCTGATGCCCTCTTCTGACCTCCGTGGCATTGCACAACACGGGTGCACAAACCTACATTCAGACAGTACATTCATGCACATAAAAATAAATGGATAAATAAATAAATAAAATTAAAACAAGAAGAGACATAAATTTTGCTGTGTGAATAAAATCCTTAGAAATATTTGCTTAGTTTCTCTTTCTTGTTTCAGCAACTTTCAATAAATGATCTTTTTCATTCATGTTTTTCCTCAATTATCATAATTCTGACCACATGTTCTCACTGCATCCTCTTTTCAGACTGCTCTTGCGACTACACAATTAGATCACAGACAACTTATTCATTCTCAAGCTTACAATTCCTTAGTTCTTCATAGTTCTAGATTTATGATTTTTTTGTCAAATCCATTTTCTTTCTGAAAGCTATTCTACTGTCACAGCTTTATTTAATTCCGCTATTCAAAATATTTACTATTTATAGTCATACACATAAAACTACAACTTCTTAATTTGGGCTGTATTATACCCTCAGTTTCTTCTGTCAGTTTTCTGTGAATGAAAGTTTTCATAAACCATACATTAAAATGAACTTTCTATAAAGCTTATTAACAGATTAGAACTTCAATGATTGTGAAAGAGTTGGAATGTTGCAGGGCCAGGGCCTGATTACAATTTATGTTAGGCTAACTTTAGCAACTTTATTGGTTATTCCTTGTCCACTTCTGTGTCTGGCTTAACATTCTTGTGACTCTCATGTGAAACCTTTTTGAATATATAATAAGACACTAGTTTCCACCAGCCCCAAAGCTAAGAATGTCATCAGATAGTACTGGATGCCTACAGAAGATATTCCCTTGGTTTGACTTTTTTCAACTAAGGTATTTGAAAAGTGACTTGACTTATAAGTTTTTTTTTCTATTGGTATAAATCTTTGTGAAACTGTTACCACATTAGAATATGGAAATGTGGTAACCTGAACATGTGTTCTTATACCATGGTACCTCATATTTGGCTCCAGAATAAATAAAATCATGTTCATTTGAGGTGAGGGTTGTGAAGTTTACAAAGTTTCTCCCCTGAGAACATTTTTATTTATGAATATTAATGGAAAGGTTTATAGAACAGAATCTGTCAGAAATTGCCAAAAATATTGTCTATGTTATTCTGAAAATTTTTGGGTATGTAGGGACATTGAAGAAGAGCATTCTCTCTCTCAGTCTCTCATTATCTCTTTCTCTCTCTGAGATGTATGTATGTGTCCATCTGCACATATCTGTATCTGTCCTCTCTCTCTCTCTCTCTCTCTCTCTCTATATATATATATATATATATATATATATAATGCCCATATTTTGTACATATATTGAACATTTTTTTTTTTTTGGTCTTTTCGAGACAGGGTCTCCCTGTAGCTCAGGCTGTCTTGGAACTCACTTTGTGGACCAGGCTGGCCTTGAATTCACAGAGATCTGCCTGCCTCTGCCCCCCAAGTGCTGAGATTAAAGACATGCACCACCATGCCTGGCCGGAACATATTTTCTTTAAAGTAGGCATTTTCTTTAAAATGCAAATCTGCGGATTACTCAACAATTCCATAAATTTCTCTTGAATCAACTTACATCAGTAAAATTTTAGTATTTTATCAGTTTTCCCTGTAACTTCTACTTTCAAAATGGCATGGCTATTTGCCCTCATTTCTATTTTCTATAAGTTACTGCTACAAAAACTTTTAAAAAAGGAAAAATTGCCACCAGGACCTGTCTTGTCTTGAGAGGCAAGATCTTATCACTGACAGCTAATCAATAAAAACAAATGAAAAGTAATAATGTCAGACTTGAGAAGTAGGGTTTTTATTCCTAGCCTGAAGCAAGGGCTCACCAATATGTTACAATCAATCAGTCTTTCCCTCAGACTAAACCTAAACCCTAATCGTTAAATCTTTAAAGTCCTATATGCAGAGCACCCTGCTGCTTGCACTCAGAGTACAAATAGAACAGTCTGCCTTTCTCCCCTCAGGGCCCTCGAAACCAAGCTAGATCACCAGGGAGGTAACATTGACCCTCAGAATGGAGAAAGCAAAGCTTGTGCACCACATTTCCTGCTAAACAGATTCTAAGCAGCTCCCATGCACCCACTGTGATGAAAGTCATTCTGTGCTTTCTGAAAAGCAATCAGTAAGCTGACTAAATGCAAAGCTGAATGGTGATCAAATACTTGGCAAATAATGGCCACAAGGCCAGGTGAGGGTTGGCATATTCATGAGTCTTGTCTTAAGACCATGAGCAGAGTGCTGGCCTTTGCAGAACACTGTTTTCTTTTTTGAATAAGAGAAAGTAAAAGCCTCAAAATCATGTTTAAAGGTTTTCTTCTCTATGACACTTGCATACACTCGACTAGTTTAAAGACAATAGTAAGAACCTTATTCTAATTCTGCTTAATAATCAGGAAGCTCTGAACCTTGCCCTATGTACTCTCACAGATTTGTCCTAATCATCCAATGATGATGAATTACAATATCAATGAACTTGAAAATGTAAGAAGATGGAGCACTGAGGAGTGAGTAGTTAGAGCTCTGAAATAACTTTATTTAGTTTGCTAATTTCTGCTTAGTTATAATTATGCATACTTACATTCACATGATCACATTCAGATTACTAATATATAAAGAATTTTGAACGTACACAATTCTCACTACAAAAAGGAAAACAAATTTTCTGGGTTTGTTAGATATATTTCAATGATAGTTTGGACAACCAATTTTTTTTTCATTTTTTAACTGAAAATTTTATGCATTTCATACAGCATTTCTTACTCAAATTTAGACACATTCCCCCTTCCATGCCCTTCACCCAACCAGAGCTCATGCATTTTACTATACATGTCTTGCATCATTTTCTCAGTTTTTTTTTTAATTTTACAGTGCAAAGTTTACTGTTTTGGGTAGAAGTTTACTGTTTCAGTCAGTTCTTTGAACCAGTCTTTTTTGTTGTTGTGTTTCCCTCCAATTTGTATTGCTCCAAAATATGCGCATATACATGCCACACATATACAACGGACTGATATAGTTAAATTCTGCCCAAAACAATAAACCTTTGCAGAGAAAAACTTTAAAAAGACAGAGAAATATGCAGGACATGTATGGCAGAATGCCAATATGTCTAAATTGACAGAAAAATGATATCTGAAATACACAGAACATCAATAAAAGTATTATTACAAACGAATGGCATCTGAAAACAACCTATAGGTTAATTCCAAAACATCTTTAAGGATTCACATTTTAACAGAAGAGTTGTATGCAGGTAAAAAAAATATTACTGCTGGGTGTGGTGGCTCCTTTAATCCCAGCACTTGGGAGGCAGAGGCAGGTGGAGCTTTGTGAGTTCAAGGCCATCTTGGTCTACAGAGTGAGTTCCAGGACAGCTGGGGCTACAGGGAGACCCTATCTCGAAAAGACAAAAATAAATAAATAAATAAATAAATAAATAAATAAATAAAATACATAAATATAATTAAATATATTATATATTCTATATATATCTATATATATATATATATATCTATATTACTAGGGATCCCAAATGAGGGACACCATATATTCTTTGGTTTTCTTATATAATGGCTAAAAGTAATTTTGTTTTTTTCTTATGTTTTATTATTTTTACTTTATCATGTTACAGGGTTAAATTTACCTTTCATTTGTTATCTAGTTTTGGAATTTTTTCTACTTTGAAAATGAGTTAGTAATGTGATTTCCACTTTATAGAGAGCAAATAAACACCCTTATTTAGAAGAGAAGTGATTACATTGGGTATTTATTACACTAGTTCAAACAGGAATCCCTAGAAGTGGTGCTGAACCTAATCCACATGAAGAGCCTGGAAGAAGGAGTTGGGCCATCTTCATCCCCTTCGCGCATGTCCACATTGTCAGAACCATATCTAGATTTCACCCTACAAATCCCCTTCCTGGGGCTGGAGAGATAGCCTAGCGGTTAAGAGCACCGACGGCTCTTGCAGAGGACCGGGGTTCCATCCCCAACACCAACATGGCGGCTGAGAACCGTCTGTAACTCCAATTCCAGGAGAACTCCAGTTCCAGGGAATCTGACACCCTCTTCTGACCTCTGCGGCACTGAACCACACGGGTGCACAGACCTGCATGCAGACAGTACATTCATATACATAGAAAATAATGAATAAATAATAAATAAATAAATAAATAAATAAATAAATAAATAAATAAAAATAAATCCCCTTCCTGAATTTAGCTATCTTAATTTCATGATTACTTCAGATTTTAGTGGACCAGTGTAATCCAAGATAAGATATTAAGTTTTGTGTATTTAGTACACCTGAGAGTCCTGATATGTAGAGAGTGTAAGAGCCTAGAATAAACCACAATTTAATTTCATGTAGTTATTTAAGTGCTAACCCATGACTTATCTTAAAAATTTTATTCATGTGACAGTAAAAGAATATCAGAAACTTTACTCTTTTTTTTTTATTTCTGTATGTGTATGAATGTACTGTCTACATGCAGGTCTGTGTACCCGTGTCGTGCAATGCCACGGAGGTCAGAAGAGGGTGTCGGAGTCCCCTAGAACTGGAGTTCTCCTGGAATTGGAGTTTCAGACGGTTCTCGGCCGCCATGTGGGTGCTGGGGATCGAACCCGGGTCCTCTGTAAGAGCGGTTGGCGCTCTTAACCGCTAGGCCATCTGTCCAGCCCAGAAACTTTATTCTTAAAAGGTAAACTTTTTCCATCTGTAAGACTTATGGTAAAAGTTTAATAACAATAAAAAAAGAGAAAAAAAAAGTTAAACTTTTCAACAGTGTTTTCTGTTCAAGGATTGCCAGTTTTCACCTTTATCTCTTCCATTCTTTCTAGAGTAGTCAGTCTATTAAAATGTTCTTTGTCAAGTTTGAAGACCTCTGTCTTACTAATAAATAGAAACTCAATCTGAATATTGCATATTAATAGACTAATTAACCTTTTAATATAATATATGAATATATATTGTAGCTGTATTTAGTGTAATATTTCTTCTTCTAGCCATTCAAAAAATAGAATATGGAAAGACTTTCAGTCTCCCTTTCTGCATCTCTTTGTTATAGTTGTGATAGTTGTTATAGTTTGTGATAGTTGATCAAGGTCTCTTTCATTTTCCTTCTTATTGGATAAATTATACTTCTTCATCTATAGTTTTCTTCAAAAAGCAATGAGTTGCAGATGTTCGTCTAGGTAGCCAATATATAACTTGTTGTATTTACAAATGGATAATGTTTGCTCTCTCTGATTTTAAATTTGTCCACTAAAATGAAAATGAACATATCTCTACATAAATTAAGGTATGAAAACTGATGAACAGTAGTGTTCTGCAGGAAATCCTCCAAAATACTTTCTGAAAGCTCACATTTTTCACAGTGCTTCTTCAGTTTCAAATTATATTTTATCTTTTAATTAAAAAATTAAAATTTTTCATTCTTACATAGTAGTCCTTCTATGACAGCTTCAGCAAGTTAAGTATGGATTTGTTCAAAATATTTCCTGTTAAGTATGGGTGTTTTATTCTTCAAAGAGGATTATAAATATCCTCATTTTAGGATCTTTGCCACATGAAAACAAGTCTGTAAAAATTTATATAATTTTTTCAGTAATTTTGTGTTGCTAAAATGTAAATGTTGGCAGGTTGTGACTTATTGCCAAACTAAGCCAGATAGTAAAATGCTTTACCTCATTTCATTTTGACAGCTACAACAACAGAACAAGCTGTCTTATGTTCATAAGGACAGTTCCTCAAAATGAGGCAGGGGGTTGATATTTTTTCTTGAGATATGCTCTCCCTGAAGCCCCAGCTGGCCTGGAGCTCCTTATGTAGACCAGGCTGACCCTGAACTCCCAGAGATCCACCTGCCTTTGCCTCCTAAGCGCTGGGATAAAAGATGTGTGACATAAGTCTGGCCCTCAAATTTTTGAGAATTACATCCAATCATGTGTGTGAGTGTGTGTGTGTGTGTGTGTGTGTGTGTGTGTGTGTGTGTTTCTGTGTTAGGGCAAACTTATTCATCCTTCTTTTGAAGTATGTGGAAGCTATCAGAAAATGTGCAACATTCAAATATGCATGTTGCTTCAGTAGAGGTACCAATTGGTACCTAGTATTATTATCCCTTCAATTTCCCTTGCAAGGAGAAAAGTTCACGTAAAATTTGGCTTTCAGATTAAGAAATATATGTGATAAACTTTTTAATTTCTCAAAAATTAATGTATATAACTTTATTTGACTGCATCCTTCTTAGGCCAGTCATTTCATGTGTCTTTACATAATATCCACCCTTTGGAAATAAAATGTAAGTTAACCTTAAGACTTTAAAAAAAAATCAAACCCCTCTATGGATTCTACTTGTAACAACTATTTATAATGAGTACTAATGAAACTTACCTTCCTGGTGCTGCAAAGGTTTTAATATGAGAGACTTTCTTACCTCCCCCCGCCCATAGAACAAGGAGAAATATGATGATGAGGTCGTTCTCCAACTGTAAATTGGAGCCAACTGTTATAGAGGTAATCTCTTATAAAACCAGTAGAACTGCCTTCTTTAATTGACTAATAGACATAGGAACTATGAAAAGGATTATTCTCTATTCAGAACCAAATATAATACTAAAGTCTCCTTAAGCTATGCACTTAAGCAAAATATATTAATACAGGAGCTCTGACATCAGCAATGGATTATTCTACCAAGGAGATGTTGGCCAGGGGATCCAAGCCCCCACAAAAGGTAAAGGCTCCTTGCCTCNCTTACCTTCCTGGTGCTGCAAAGGTTTTAATATGAGAGACTTTCTTACCTCCCCGCCCATAGAACAAGGAGAATTTATGATGATGAGGTCGTTCTCCAACTGTTAATTGGAGCCAAACTGTTATAGAGTAATCTCTTATAAAACCAGTAGAAACTGCTTTCTTTAATTGACTTAGGAATAGACTATAGCAATATAAAAGGATTATTCTCTATTCAGAACCAAATATAATACTAAAGTCTCCTTAAGCTATGCACTTAAGCAAAATTATTAATACAGGGCTCTGACATCATCAGCAATGGATTATTCTACCAGGAGATGTTGCCAGGGGATCCAAGCCCACACAAAAGGTAAAGGTCCTTGCCTCTAAACTGGGATATCTGCCAAGAAGAAGGCGATTAAAGCCCTGCTGTTGAAGACCTGATGTAAACATGGAAAAGATATTGAGACCACACCATGCAAGTGTACAGATGGTCTCTGTGAATACCAGAGAGTGTTACCAAAGGCCACTAAACCAAAAAGCACAATATAGACTCCTTGAGTCAAGCAAGACTCCTCCATCCGCACCAGCTACACTTCACCTGCCTGGAAATACTGTTGCAGCAGTGGCAGCCATATGCCTGTATATCCCAAATTTAATTGGCTATTACTCTCTTCTCTGAAGGAATAACCCACAAGCTGACTCCACAAGCTTACATCCTCTAATGGTTAGAGATGTAATATAAGCCACAGTAAGACCCTGTCATACTAACAGAAAAAAAAATGTAATTCATGGATTAACATTACCATCCAAACATCTGTGTCTATACCAAAGTAACCACCATAAAAATTAGTACTGTTTGGATACCTATATTCTAATTGCGTGTGCTTCATTGTAAGATCGAAAAGGTTTATTCCTGGACAAATTCAGCTGTTGAAAGGAAACTGCCAGGCCATAATTGACCAGAGACCAAGACAACAGCTCCAGAGAATGTAGACTGTTTTACTTCTCATCCACCTATGTCCCTTTTCTAAGCCTAGGGAACAATCTGAGGAAGAGGGGGCATGGTAGAATATAAGAGCTGCAATTGGGGTGAATGGTGAAACTACAGCAATATAGTCTGGACACTCATTTGATCAATTTGATTGAACATACAAGCCACACACACACCCCCTGCTGGACGGTGGGACCCATGGGTTGTGTGGGTTTGGGCACAACTGCTTGAAAATTGGTTTTGCATGAAGGATGCTTGCACTCATAATTTATTACTTAATGTTAAAAAATGAAAAAGAACTGAGAGAAAGATGCAGGACAGTTATGGCAAAATGCATGATCTGGGATGGGGTGGGGTGGGGTGGGGTGGGGGGAAGGGAAAGGGAAATATGCCTGAACTGAATTGGAAAATGATGTATGAAATACACACAGCATCAATAAAAAATGAAAATTAAAATAAAAAAAGAAAAAAATAAATGAATTCCTCATTGTAGTTCAACTACCAATCCCTAATATTGTGTAATTAGCACTGTGTAACCCAAATTAAATCTTAAAAACAATTGATGTAGAAATTTGTATAGCTATCTGGCTGAGGTTCTAGAAATTATTCTCAGCAAGAAAAAATCAAAGAGAAAAGAGAGCTATAAAAAGAATTAAAAGTAGAGTAGAGGAAACACATGCTCCTAGAAGCATATTTAAATGAACTTGGCATTTAATAATTATTTAAGAAACTATTATAGTAAATAAACATGCCTATAATATTTTGTTTGATTTAATAACTGAGCTTATTGGGTATTTTGAGGGGCTTCTTCACAACACTTTATGCCATGGTATCTTTAAGTTACTTAATGATACCTGTGGTAATTTCTCACAAGTTTTACCTAATCCATCATTTCATTACACAAACAGCACATGAATATAATAATTCATAGGGTTATTCTATTTATGACAGATCCCTTAATTACTAAGACCTCACACATTCTTATGCTTTTTGTTGTTCTGTACAGAATATTTTTAAATAACGTTTTATTTTATTAGTATGAATATTTTGCATCAATGTGTGTATGTGCATGTAGTGCCAGCAGAGGCAAGAAGAGGATGATAGATCTCCTGGAACTGGAGTTACAGACAGCTGTTAAAATATCATTTATAAAACCTCTGGTTAATAAAATATAAAGTTTGTGAAGGTTTTTTTCAGATATAGCAGTTCACTATGGAAACTCAGGCTGGCATTGAACTATTGATCATCCTGCCTCTGCCTCCTGAATTCCAGGATTGGAGTTGTGTTACACTATGGCTGGGATGATATTTATAAAAATTTCCCAAATTCTTTCATTATACCTCTTCCAATACATCTGTATTTCTGTTCCCATTTATATGCTTTTCTTTTAAAGGTCAATCTCATACAAATACAGCTGCATATTTTATGTCTTCACTTTTCGTTCCCTACTCATTTAACAATGAAGATATATTTTCTGTGACCCTTTCTGTTCTTTGGTTCACAATTTATTCACATTTCTACATCTCTAGAACCTCTTTTCTTACTGGTATTTCTAAATCTGTTGCTTGAGCCAAGACACACACACACACACACACACACACACACACACAAATTTATAGGATAATCAAAAGGAAGTAACTGAACAAACTAATCACGACTTTCTCCTCCATCTATATTCTATAATTTACCCATTTACCAAGTATCAATTTGAGTTAAGAGTATTGCTCTCCCTGTCTTTCATATTTAATGAGACATGAAAGGAAATATTTTCTTCTTCAATATTACTTTTTGCTATACTTCTATTCATTATTTTTCCTGTTTTAATTCATGACTACTCTTCATTACTCTTTGCAGTCTATGAATAGAACAGGTTATCTGTGAAAATTTAGAACCACATATAGTGATTCATCATGTAGTTAATTAGGAATGAGTGGTAATGACAAGACAGAAAGTTTTATTCTGTGACTAGGGTGTTGCAGTAAGATGAACGAGCAATATACTGGAGGATACGGGACTAGAGTCTACCAGTGTAAGGAAGGCAATGAAATTAATGGAGAACAAGTGGAAATCCATCCACTGAATTAGAGCTAGGAAATGGGTAATTAGATATTTTTTCTAATGCTAGCTATTCGCTTTTTGTTTTCTTCACAAAATTGATTTTATTATTTTCCTTAAAAGCAATGTACTAAACATTAGAATTCATCAGGCATAGGTGAATTCTACAGCTTTTATTTTAGTATGTATTTTTTATTTGTAATTTTTTATTTTTGTTTTATTTTTAATTTTTCAGTGCATTTTATTGAATTTTGTGTATTTCACACAATACATCTTAATCATACTTAGCAGTCATTCCCCTTAATCATATCAACACAGCTCCATTTGTAGACTGCCCATAAGATTTCATTATTTTTTCATGTATGTTAAGACCTTTCAAGTCAATTTGTCTACTCAGATGTTCCTTGGTATGAGTTCATCCACTGGAGCCTGTTCAGCCTGTGTAGCATCACTCCCTTAAAGAAGATCAGTTCTTCCTCACCCAGCAGTGATCAGATGGCAATAGTTCCTTACCAAAGTTATGGCCTTCTACTTATTTCCCTAGTTGTATGTTGGTTTTTGTCTGATGAGATTGCACAGATTTTGTGCATGCTGACACCATTTCTGTAAATTCACATGAGTAAGGTCCTAGGAGCCTGTAAGACTGTTTCCTTATAGTCATATACCCTTCTCTTCGCTCTTACAGTCTTCCCCACCCCTCCATCAACAGTTCTTGAGCCATGGATTGATGAAGTTCATATAGGAGTTCTGTCCAGGGATCCATACTCTGCAGTCTCTTACTGTATACTCTTTGACCAGTTGTGGCCTTTTGTTTTGTTACACAAGGAAACTTCCCAGATGAGAGTTCAGAAATGCATTAGTATTCTTTCTACATCTCGTTCCACTATATTCTATAGTGAAATGCTTCCATTGTAGATGTGTCAGTTAAGGTTGAGCATCTCACAGACACTTATTCTCTGTGTGTGATACATTATTGAACTCTGTAATCATCTTCGTTTGTTGCAAAAGAAGCTTCTTCTATGAGTGGTGACTGGCATAATTGCCTTTAAACATAGGATCCATATTCAACATATAATAAGAAATTACTTTTGCCTTGGGGTTTGAGAGCCTTAGGATATTCTCTAAGATCTATGACCTTTACAGCCATGTGTATTTGTCTGTTGACAATGGCACACACAAATACCCCCCCCACAGTGAATGGGCTTTAAGTCCATTAAGTAGCTGTTTATTAACTGCAATATAAAAGTGACAATACTGTATCAGTATAGTTTTATGTGTCAGTCGTTGCTGTGGTTATTAGGCTTTCAAACTGGGGCTGAACCTCTGACTTCCTCCCTTAGAAGGTTGCATAGTGTCCTCAAAAACTATGGGACCTAGTCAGCAGGGAAGAGGCTTCTATACCATTTCCATTCTTACAAGCCCTCTGTCCTAAGTATGTCCTGTCTTCAAAAATAATGTATTTCTTTCAAGTTTTTGGAGGTAAGCAAGGGCTGTGGCAACAGCCCGTGTAATTTTGTGACTCTTTTTGCATACCTGACCAATAACTCAAATGGTTACTTCTGTTTAGTACTGTGTTTCTTGTTAAACACGCTTCAGCTATATACATGCACTCAATGTACAGATATTATATGTGTATTTTTCAGTAGGTTTTATAAATAATATATTTCCCAGGCACAACACTGCCTCTTCTGGAAATGCTGGGTGTCTGTCTGGCTGTCTGACTGACCTCCCATGCTCATGGATTGGAAAAATTAATATAGTAAAAATGTCCATTCTACACAAATTAATATACAGATTCAATGCAATCCCAATTAAAATTGCCATGAGTTTCTTCACAGAATTGGAAAAAAAATCCTTAAAGTTCATAAGGAAAAACAAAAGACTTCAAATAGCCAAAGCAACCCTGGGCAAAAAGAGCAGTATAGGGGGTATCACTATACCAGATTTCAAACTACAGGGCTATAACAATAAAAAAAACCTGCTACTGGCACATAAACAGACCTGTAGACCAATGGAACTATATTGATGAACCAAACTTGAGCACATACAATTTCAGCCACCTCATATTTGACAAAGGGACCAAGAAACTCAATGGAAGAAAGAGAGCATCTTCAGCAACTGTTGTTGGCAAAACTGGATCAGCACTTGTAGAAAATCAACTCCAAATGGATCAAGGACCTCGACATGAAACTCATAACTCTGAAGGTAATCAAAGAAAATGTTGGCAGCAACCTACAAGACATATACATAGGAAAGGACTTTTTAAATCGGATAGCAGCTATACAGAAAATAAGGTCAACAATTGACAAGAGGGACCTTATTAAACTAAAGTGTTTCTGTACAGTGAAAGAAACAATCAAGGAAATGAAGAGAAAACGCACAGAGTGGGAGGAACCCTTGACCAGTGATACATCTGACAGAGCATCAACTTCCAGACTATATAACCTACTCACAAAACAAAGAAGGAAACAAATGACTCACTAAAAAGATGAGCTGAACAGATATTTCACAACTGAAGAAGTAAAGCTGGCTGAGAAACATCTTAAAAAGTGTTCAAGCTCCCCAATTAAGGAAATGAAAATTAAAAGCACTTTAAGACATCATCTCACTCCAATAAGACTGGCTAAGATCAAGAAAACAAAAGATACCAAATGCCAGAGAGATTGTAGGGAAAGTGGAACACTCATCCGCTGCTGGTGGGAATGTAAACTTGTACATCCACTGTGATAAACAATCTGGAGAACACTTAAAAGACTCTAAATGAGCCTAAAACCTAACCCAGTCATACCACTCCTGGGTATATACCCATAAGACTCATTCTACCACAGAGATGCATGCATATCCATATTTATTGCAACTATCCTCATAATTTCAAAGAGCTGGAAGCAACTCAAGTGCCTCTCAACCAATGAGTGGATAGAGAAAATGTGGTACATCTACACAATGGAATTCTATGCAGCAATAAAGAAAAATAACATTATGAACTTTGTAGGTAAATGGAGGGAACTAGAAGCCATTATGTTAAGTGAAGTAACACAGTCCCAGAAAAACAAATGAACAATGGTATCCCTCATTTGTGGATGCTAGCACCAATCCTTAGTTGTAAGGCAAACTGAGCAATGCTAATGTTATATTTCTTTATATCTGAAAGCAACTGTGCTCTTATAATGTGAATCTCTTAATGGGGTCTAGAATTAACCCACCACTTATTTTCCAAGTTTGTAATTTTAGTTTTCAGGTGGAGGGTATGTATTCATATTTTAAAGTAATGTAAAATTAAAATGGAAAAATGTGAATTCTTAAATATGATTTGGAATTAATATACAGATTATTTTCAGATGTCATTATTATTGTATACGTGTGATATAAATATAGATGGATATTTTGGAGCAATACAGATTAGAGGAACAATAAAAACAAAAGAACTGGGACAAAGAACTGACAGAAACAGTAAACTTCTGCCCCAAACAATAAACATCTCCATAGAAAACAACAACTGGCCTTGAGAAAACAAAAACCTTGGCTAATCTGGGATAACTGTGTGGCCTTAAACATCCAAAAGGAAAGTATAACCATAAATAAATAAATAGTAAGTCCTGGAGAAATTGTACTTCAGGTATAAAATGAGATCTTAGTAAAAAGGCAAAAAGTAAAAAAAAAAAAAAAAAAAAAAAGAGCACAGTTGTTTTGCCTGTCTTACTGCCAAGTGCAGTTACCTTATGGCTGACACTGCTTTTGCCATCCTTCAAAGATGTGAGACACAGCTTTTCAACCTTCCAATATAGACTGAAGGCTCATGTCTCTCCAAGAATCCTCCAAACCTTCAGTGCCAGATGGGGACTGTTGAGATATCCAACTTATGGACTGAGCTATTACTGGGATTTCTGCCTCTTCAGAGTATAGACTGCCATTGTTGGACTACCCAGGATTTATCATGGAGACCAGTACAGGAAGATCAAGATAGAACCTCATTTGCTGAGGGCAGAACTGTTGGTGGTTTGGGCTTGCCAAGGAAGAGACTTCAAACATGACATTTTTCATCCTAATAAAGAAAAAAATCATAAACAACAACAATAACACTTTACAAAGGCTGAGAAAAAGATGCAAGGCATGTATGGCAAAATGCATGAACTAGGGTGGAGTGGGGGGCATGGAAAGAGGAATGAGTCTAAATTGGACTGAGAAGTGCTGTATTAAATGCACAAAACTAAGAAATATTTTAAAAAATAATGTATTTCCTCTTGTTTTTTCATACCACCTAAGCAATATTTACCTCTCTTTCTCCATATAACCTTCTTCTCTTTCCTTAGTAGTTAAAGAACCCCCGTTTTCACCAAACCACTTTATAATATCTGTGTCTAATGATCTACCCTCTCTTAAGATACTTATTCCACTTTACCCCTATGGTTTCTTGAATAACCCTCCCTATTCCCATTGCAGTTAAATACCACCATTTTACTCATTTCACCTTTGGTAACAGCTCTCTCCCTCTCCCTCAAGCTCCTTCTTTCCCTTTACCTCATTCTTTCCATTTTCTTTTTTGTTGTTGTTGTTACTTCTTTATTTTTTTCATTTTTTATCAATAAGTAATAATTTATGAGTACAGCATCCTTCATGTAAAATCAATTTGCAAGCAGTTGTGCCCAAACCCACACAGCCCAAGGGTCCCACCATCCAGCTGGAGGGGCTTGTATGTTCAATCAAGCTGATCAAATTAGTGTCCAGACTATATTGCTGTAGTTTCACCATTCATCCCAATCGCAGCCCTTACATTCTACCACGCCCCCTCTTCCGCAGATTGTTCCCTAGGCTTAGAAAAGGGGCACAGGGGGACGAGAGCAAAACATTCTACTTTCTCTGGAGCTGTTGTTTTGGACTCTGGTCAGTTCTGGCTGTTTCCTTTCATGGGCTGACAGTTTGTCCAGGCATAACCTTTCAATCCTACTAATGAAGCACAAGCAATTATATATTTTAAACAGTACTAATTGTTAGGGTAGGTTACTTTGGTATAGACACAGATGTTTGGATGGTATGTTAATCCATAAATTACGTTTTTTTTTTTCTGTAAAATATGACAGGGTCTTACTGTGGTTTATAACATCTCCTAACCATTAGAGGATGTAAGCTTGTGGCATCAGCCGTGGGTTATTCCTCCAAGGAGAGAGCTAATAGCCAATTAGATTTGGGATGTACAGGCATATGGCTGCCACTGCTGCACAGTATTTCCAGGCAGGTGAGGTGTAGCTGGTGCTGACGGAGGAGTCTTGCTTGACCCAAGGAGACCCCTATTTGCTTTATTGGTTTAGTGGCCTTTGGTAACACCCTCTGGTATTCCAGAGACCAACTGTACACTTGCAAGTGCAGTCCCAATACATCTTTCTCATGCTTACATCTGGTCTTCGACAGCAGGGCCTTATCGCCTCTCTTCTTGCAGGTATCCCAGTTTACAGGAAAGAAGCCTTTATCTTTTTTTGTGTGTGGGGGGGGGCTTGGATACCCTGGCCAACATCTCCTTGGTAGAATAATCCATTGCTGATATCAGAGCTCTCCTGTATTAATATATTTTGCTTAAGTGCATAGCTTAAGGAGACTTTAGTATCATATTTAAGTGCCAGCAGAAAGGTTGGCCCGTCTGAACATTGAAAGGAAGAAAAGCTGTTTACCTAGCTAGAAGCTGAGGCACCAAGGAGAGCGCTCTAAGAATGCTGAGCCAGGCAGGCTTCCCTGCAACACAGAGGCAGGGCTGAGGTTCAGTAACCCTGTCCAAGTGACACTTGCCACTGAGGGTCAGAAGAGACTGTGGTATCCGGGTCTTTGTTCCCTTTGCAGAGTGCAAAAGTTGTGGTCATGCGGAGGGACTTGGCCCAGGTTCCCTTGATTTCAGAAGCACTTATGGAGCCTGCCCAGGGTATGACCTTTGAGGCTGTGGCTGTCCACTTCTCCCAGGAAGAGTCGGTACTTCTGGATGAGGCTCACAGGCTCCTGTACTGCAGTGTGATGTTGGAAATCTTCATGCTTGTGGCATCTCTGGGTTCCTGCCATATGATGGTCGCTGAAGAAAGAACTTCAGAGCCTGGTGGGTCTACAGAGAGGGTGACATCTAAGGGTATGACCTTTGAGGCTGTGGCTGTCCACTTCTCCCAGGAAGAGTGGGTACTTCTGGATGAGGCTCACAGGCTCCTGTACTGCAGTGTGATGCTGGAAAACTTCAGGCTTGTGGCATCCCTGGGTTCCTGCCATGTGATGGTGGCTGAAGAAAGAACTTCTGAGCCTGGTGGGTCTACAGAGAGGGTGACGTCTAAGGCAAGTCCGTCCATGCAGGAAACTCATCTCTTAGAGATGAGTGGTCCAGCCTTGAAGGATATCTTACACCAAGCTGAGATCCAAAACACACACCTTGTGCAAAAACTGTACTTGGGAAAAACAGGTGTGAAAAGCTTCTGCTTGAATGAGGACCTTAACCAGCAGGATACTTACAGTGGAGAAAAGGCCTGTGAAAGAGAGGCTGCGGGTACCTCATTTAGGTCCAGCTGCAGATTCCATGTGTTGACAAAGCCATCCTTTGGGAAGGATGGGGAGGACTTCCCAGCCACCATAGGCTGTCTTCAGCAGCAGCAGCAGGCTACTGACAATGATGAGCAGCCTCACAGTAGCCACATCAAGTGTGGGGAAGTGTTTTTGAGTGGAGAAATACATAAGTACTGTGAATGCCGAAGAGTTTCAAGTCCCAAACATTCAGTTGCTCATCACCAGAGTGCCTCATCTGGAAAAGGGCAAAACAAATGCAGCGAGTATGAGAAAGCCTTCCCCTGCAAGCACACCGTTGTTCAGCAACAGGACAGTTACCTGGGACAAAAAAAATATGAGCATAGTCAACAAGATAAACCCTTTAAGAAAAAGTGTCGCCTCATTGCACACAATAGAACACATACTGGAGAAAGACCCTATAAATGTAGCAAATGTGGAAAAGCCTTTTTCTACAAATCTGAACTGGTTTACAATGAAAAGCATCACAGAAGAGTACATTATGAGTGTGGGGAATGTAGGAAATACCTTAGCTCCAAATTCAGCCATATTGAACACCAGAGAATTCACACTGGAGAAAGGCCTTATTAGTGTGAGGAATGTGGGAAATCTTTTAGACAGAGCTCGAGTCTCTTTAGACATCAGAGAGTTCACACTGGAGAAAGGCCTTATAAATGTGGGGAGTGTGGGAAATCCTTCACTTTCAAATACGACCTCATCCAACACAGAAAATTCATACAGGCACAAGACCATATGCGTGTGATGAATGTGGGAAATCATTTAGAAAATGCTCTGTACTCATTCAGCACTGGAGGGTTCACACTGGAGAAAGGCCTTATGTGTGTAGTGAGTGTGGAAAAGCATTTAGCCAGAGTGCTAGCCTTACTCAACACCAGAGAGTTCACACTGGAGAAAGGCCTTATGAATGTAGTGAGTGTGGGAAAGCTTTCAGCTACAAGTCTGGCCTCATTAGACACCAAAGGGTTCACACTGGAGAAAGGCCATATAAATGCAGTGATTGTGAGAAATCCTTTAGCTGCAAATATAATCTTCTTCGACACCAGCGAGTTCACACTTAACAATTGTCTTCATTGTTTCGGGAATGTGCTATTTCATAAATTAGTGTAATAACACTGTAGGAAATTAGCAGCCTTCTCTTTGTTTAATTTATGTTTACTTCAAACATGTGGGAATCTTTGTCGAGGTTCATTACAGTTTCTAGTATGACCAGTGCCGTGTTCTGATTTACGCCATTGACAGTGTCTGTGGGGGAAACATCTGTATGATCTGCTTCAGTCTCGCCCTTTGGAGACTCCTCATTTTTGTGCATCTTCCTTTAGGTTTTGAACCTTGGTCTAGAAGTTTGGTTTCTAGAAGACCTGGTCTGATTATTCTTTCAGCTTGCTAAGAAAGATTACCTTGTTCTGGGGAATTTCATTCTTGCATTGTGCTGAATAGTTCCAGCTTGGATTTGCCAACTTGGGAAATGCATGCTGCTCATTCCTCCAATGTATCCTTTTGTGGAGGTGATTTTGTTTATGCACCTTTAACTTCTCAGGTTCTGTTTGTTCTGTGCTGTGACTTATAAGCTGATTATGATGTCAGCATGAAGAGATGAACCACTTTAACTCTTTTTTTAATTTTATTTTTAATTTTTTATGTGTATGTATGTACTGCCTGCATGTACGCTTGTGCACCCGTGCCGTGCAATGCTGCTGACATCAGAAGAGGGTCTCGGATTCCCCTGGACCTGGAGTTAAAGATGGTTCTCAGCCAACATGTGGGTGCTGGGGATTGAACCCAGGTCCTCTGCAAGAGCAGTCGGTGCTCTTAACTGCTAGGCCATCTCTCCAGCCCTTAACTCTTTTTGGACATCCTAATTCTCTGTGCTTCAAAAGGCAAGGTGTAGTGGCACGAAGCAGCTCTCTCTGAGTAGTGGTCTAATTTTCATTGCTACCCACCTTCATTGCTATACTTTTTTGATTAAATAGTCAAGAATTAGAAGGCATTGACTGTTTACATTGTGTTTCCTCATCCAATAATATGTATAACTTTTCTTACTGTATTGTAAAATATACTTTTGTAATGCAAATAAATGTTTGAATTAAAAAAAGAAAGAAAGAAAGAAAAGCCTCAGACTGCTACAGACATCAAAACCCTCTGTGGATTCCACTTGTAACAACTATTTATTTATTTATTTATTTTTAATTTTCATTTTTTATTGATGTTTTGTGTATTCCATACATCATTTTCCAATTCAGTTCAGGCATATTTCCCTTTCCCTTCCCTCCACCCCACCCCACCCCATCCCAGATCATGCATTCTGCCATAACTGTCCTGCATCTTTCTCTCAGTTTTTTTTTCATTTTTTAACAATAAGTAATAATTTATGAGTACAAGCATCCTTCATGTAAAACCAATTTGCAAGCAGTTGTGCTCAAACCCACACAGCCCATGGGTCCCACCGTCCAGCAGGGAGGTCTTGTATGTTCAGTCAAGTTGATCAAATGAGTGTCCAGACTATATTGCTGTAGTTTCACCATTTACCACAGTCGCAGCCCTTACATTCTACCATGCCCCCCTCTTCTGCAGATTGTTCCCTAGGCTTAGAAAAGGGGCACAGGTGGATGAGAAGCAAAACAGTCTACTTTCTCTGGAGCTGTCTTGGTCTCTGGTCAATTCTGGCTGTTTCCTTTCATGGGCTGACAGATTGTCCAGGAATAACCTTTTGATCCTACTAATGAAGCACAAGCAATTAGATATATAGGCATTTAAACAGTACTAATTGTTAGGGTAGGTTACTTTGGTATAGACACAGATGTTTGGATGGTATGTTAATCCATGAATTACTTTTTTTTTTCTGTTAAATATGACAGGGTCTTACTGTGGCTTATAACATCTCCTAACCATTAGAGGATGTAAGCTTATGGCATCAGCCATGGTTTATTCCTCCAAGGAGAGAGGTAATAGCCAATTAGATTTGGGATGTACAGGCATATGGCTGCCACTGCTGCACAGTATTTCCAGGCAGGTGAGGTGTAGCTGGTGCTGATGGAGGAGTCTTGCTTGACTGAAGGAGACCTATATTTGCTTTATTGGTTTAGTGGCCTTTGGTAACGCTCTCTGGTATTCCAGACCATCTGTACACTTGCAAATGTGGCCTCAATACATCTTACCCATGTTTACATCAGGTCTTCGACAGCAGGGCTTTATCACCTCTCTTCTTGCAGCTATCCCAATTACAGGCAAGGAGCCTTTACCTTTTGTAGGGGCTTGGATCCCCTGACCAACATCTCCTTAATAGAATAATCCATTACTGATGTCAGAGCTCCTGTATTAATATATTTTGCTTAAGTGCATAGCTTAAGGAGACTTTAGTATTATATTTGGTTCTGAATAGAGAATAATCCTTTTCATAGTTCCTATGTCTATTAGTCAATTAAAGAAGGCAGTTTTACTGTTTTTTTTTAAGAGATTACCTCTATAACAGTTGGCTCCAATTTACAGTTGGAGAACGACCTCATCATCATCATATTTCTCCTTGTTCTATGTGGGGGGAGGTAAGAAAGTCTCTCGTATTAAAACCTTTGCGGCACCTAGAAGGTAAGTTTCGTTAGGACTCATTGTAAATAGTTGTTACTAGTAGGATCCACAGAGGGGTTTGATGTTTGTAGCAATCTGAGGCTTTTCTTCCTTTCAATGTTCAGACGGGCCAACCTTTCTGCTGGCACTTTCTGGTACATCCTACTCAATGCAAAGCTGTATCTTTTCTTTCTCAACCGTTAAGTTGGTGATGTTTTGACCTGTTGGGCTGTTTATAATGAGTCCCAACGAAACTTACCTTCTAGGTGCCACAATGTTTTAATACGAGAGAATTTCTTACCTCCCCTCCATAGAACAAGGAGAAATATGATGATGATGAGGTCGTTCTCTAACTGTAAATTGGAGCCAACTGCTGTAGAGGTAATCTCTTATAAAACCGGTAAAACTGCCTTCTTTAGTTGACTAATAGACATAGGAACTGTGAAAAGGATTATTCTCCATTCTTTCCATTTTCCTGGCTCCTACAGTTACATCAGGATATATGCTCATATAAAAGGACTTCATGCTAACATCTACAAATGAGGGAGAACACATACCATTTGATTTTCTGAGCCCTTGTTTTTCACTTAATATAATATTTTCTATTTCCATTTGCTTACCTGAAAATTTCATGATTTCATCTTTCTTACACCCCATTGTGTAAATGTACCATATTTTCATTATCTATTCATCAGTTGAGCCAGATATAGGTTTCTTCCATTTCTTAGCTATTGAGAAAAAAAACAAGTCAATAACATAGATGTACAAGTATCTTTGCAGTTTGATGAGTCACTTCATATATGCCAAGGAGTCCTATAACCTGATCATATGGAAGATTCATTTTTAGTTTTTTAAGAGTTCTCTACACTACTTTCCATTGGGGTTGCATGAGTATGCAGTCCCACCAGTAATGAATGAGTATTCCTCTTTTTCTACATCTTCACCAGCATTTGATATCATTTGTTTTCTTGACCTTACACAGTCTGACTAAGTTATGATTAGATATTAAATTGGTGTTTATTTGGATTTCTCTAGTTACTAAGGATGCTGAACACTTTTTAAGCGATTATTAGTATTTTTTATTTTTTCTTTTGAGAACTCTATTCAGATTCACAGCCCGTCTTT
Source organism: Rhizomys pruinosus (assembly GCA_009823505.1). Lineage (NCBI taxonomy): Eukaryota > Metazoa > Chordata > Mammalia > Rodentia > Spalacidae > Rhizomys > Rhizomys pruinosus. Next base: position 1,648,084 of record VZQC01001350.1, read on the forward strand.
TAATTTGGTTGTTAGTTTTTATTTTTTAATTGTTTTGTGTTCTTTATATATTCTGAATATTACTCCTATGTAAGATGTATAGCTGGTGAACAGCCCTCTCCCTTCATAGCTTTCCTGTTCTCTTCCTTATTTATTTCTTTTGCTGTAAAAATGTTTTTTAGTTTAATGAGGTCTCATTTTTTAGTATTGGCTCCAATTCCTGAGCAACTGATGTCTGATTTACAGAGTCCTTTCCTATACTTATATAGTACAAGTACTGTGCAGAGTTTCAGGCTTATATTGAGGTCTTTGATCCATTTGGAGTTGACTTTTGGTGGGGTGAAAATAAGGGTCCAATTTTATTCTTCTGCAGGTGGAGGTCCAGTTTTGCCAGCACCACTTGCTGAGATGCTGTCTTTCCTCCATTGTGAGTCCTTGGCACCTTTGTCAAATATCAGAGGGCTGAAATTACATGTACTCATGTTTGGGTCTTCAATTATGTTAATTAATTTGTCTTGTTTTGTGCCAGTACCATGCTGTTTTTATGACTATAATACAGTTTTAGAACTGGTATGGTAATCTACCCAGCATTACTTTTTGTGCTCAGGATTGCTGTGGGTATCTAGGGTCTTTTGTGATCCCATATGAATTTTAGGATGGGATGTTTTTGTCTAATTCTGTGAAGAATGTCACTGGTATTTTGATTGGAATTGCAATGAATCTATAAATTGCTTCTGATAGGGTGATAATTTTCCCATTATTATTTCTACTAATTAATGAGTATGGGAGTTCTTTCCATCTCCTGATTTTCGTTAATCCTTTTTTTAAAAAAAAATAAAAATTTTAATGTCTTTGATAAAGCATATTCCTAGGTAATTTTGAAGCTACTTGAAGGGTACCCTTCATGAACTCTGCATGATTTCTTCTTAAAGCTTTGATTTTAGTAGAGGTTTGGAAAGTGAGCAAAAACCAATGACTTTTTTTATTGGAGTAATATCTTAGAGTTCTTGGAGGTGGTTGAGGTTGGAAGAACATTATAGCTAGAGTTTCAGAAATGCTCTGAGAAGCAGTGTTTATGGTGTGCATTGAGAACAAAGACCGGTCTGCCCTGAAGATTGGGGAAGTTAGATTAATTTGCTTAATTTTCAGTTTGTTAGAAACTTCAGATAACTGGATCTTAATATTTAATGCCCTTGGAAATTTAGAGATAATAGCTCTTCCATCTTTCAGATACTTGATTCTTAGACATAATTTCAAATGTACTAAATAAAGGATCATTATGGTAAATCAAAATGACTCCTAAATCCCAACTTTAAATGCGAGAATATCATTAAAATAATGCAACTCCACAGGAGGGTGCATTTGTTTATGCACTTTGAGGCTCCACAAGCATCAAATTGTGTATAATTCAGTAATTCATTTCTCCAAAGCTCTGTGCTTTTCCACTCTTGGTAATGGATCTTACTCCCAATGACACAGTGGATATTTCCAATTCTGCTTTAGTTCTCTCTTGTACCTAGTAAGAGATCATTCCCCTTGATCTATAATGTACACTTTACAAATAGAATTAAAAATTTTAGAAACAGTTACAAGAACCAGTATTTAACTGTTTTGAACGCATATTAAGTAACATATATATCATTCTAAATTTCATTTCCAGCTGAACTCAAACTTGATATTCCAGCATATTCTAATACATTTGTTTCACAATGGACTAATTATTTATATGATTGGAATAGCTTTCCATAATGTGCTGCAATGTGCTCAACTGTCAAAAAGCGTCAGGTGCTCCAGTCCTAAGTCTCAAATCTTGGACAAATTAGAATATGTTTGTGGACAGTTTTTGAGATTTACTGGCTTACAATAATTTCCTCTTAGGGAAACTATAGAGTAAGGATGGAGATTTTGATGAAAATCGAAAGTAAATAATCACATATTGTGACCTCTTTCTGGAAGACAGACTTCAGAGAATATGTTACAATTTTGGCCACAGACATCCCAGAACAAGCTAAGACCCATGAGACAACATGTCAGAATGTTAAAAAAAAAAAACAACTTTATTTAAATTATTCAAATTTATGCAGAACATGTCCACAGAAATTGGAATTGGACGGGTTGTTTATATATAACATTGCATTAACCAATAAGGTAATCTTATGTAGAAAATTTTGTAAGGGTTTTATGAATTGAACGTAGCTAAGCAAATACTCTACCATATAGCAATGTTTTCTGGATTTTCAAGTTCTTGTATTTATCACAATGCCATTTGGAGTAGATAGATCAATGATAAAAATGAGAATTCAGTGAAGCCTTCTAAAGACCAGGCTTGACCTCCATCTCTGGTGAAACAAAGGAAGGCTTGTTGGAGAGATTTATTTTACTCTGTTGCATAAAGATAATATTATAGACTGTGATTAAGTTTTCTTTCACTTAAGTTTTCTTTCACTTATTTACTGTAAACTTTGTGACCTATATATAAAATATTACTTCTCTTTGGAGATTTATGCTTGCAATACAATTTCACTTGGTAATTTATGGTATGAAGCTGATTTAAAATGCCTTATATTTCAAGTTTTCTCCTTTATTACATTTTAATAATATTTTAAAGTTTTACCATAATTAATCTTTCTAACATTGGTTTTTCTTGCATGAATTTTGTAAATGGGTGCGAATTAAATTTCATTAGTATAATTGATTCTAATTTTTTTTGATTTATGAACTTGAAGAATAAAATTTATTTAACACCTATTGCATGAGTATTGCAAAATGTCATGGCAGACATCCACTCCTGTTCATTAATACCTTTATTTATTTATTTTTTTTTTTTTTGGTCTTTTCGAGACAGGGTCTCCCTGTAGCCCCAGCTGTCCTGGAACTCACTCTATAGACCAGGCTGGCCTTGAACTCACAAAGATCTGCCTGTCTCTGCCTCCCAAGT